>BQNB010000013.1:20565-113384 GCA_026074375.1 Tanacetum coccineum | reverse complement strand
ACCATTATTACCGCAAATTGGTAAAGGAAAACTAGGATAATATATCTAGTTGTTTGTCTTAATCAAAATTAAGGAGGAAATTGCATGCTCAATTTTCAAGTTAATCAATAACATTAATAGATAGTCCCTCATCTGCATAGTAGAACTTTTGAAATCCAAGTAAATGTTACTAATTTAAATTTCAAATAGAGTTGGAAATAAATAGATCACTATTTGTTTTCACTGGTTATGGAATGCTAAAATGTTGTCAAATCCAGTGGGAGCATCGTGATTTATTTCTGAACAAGACATTAATGTAATGTTGTCTAATTCAGTGGGAGCTACAAGGCTTATTTTCTTGGTAGTAACCCAAATTATTTCTCGCTTATCTTAAGATAATGCATAATTTTCCAACTATAGACCTTCATGGTTTTAAGGATAGCCGTGCACTATTTCTTATTAAACAAAGTGGTTTAATATCTACTTGTGACGCTAATATCAGTGACACTATCATATTGTACATATAAACAAACGAATGTCGTGTTGTTTGACTACATGCATGATGTTGTGCCATGCACAAGTGGAAGAAATCTTTATTGTGTACAAGGTAAAACACATGACAATAACAATATGATTAGCTATTTCTCTTGACCGTAAGGGAAGAAACTAATATTCTACTAGGACTTATTGCCCTATTTAGAACATATGTCAAGATATGAAATAAAGACTACTTCAGGTAAAATGTTTATGGGTTTTTGAAATGTCCAAAATAATGAAGTAATCTCGATTTAAAGACTACTTCAACTAAAAGGTTTATGTGCTCTTGGAATGTTCTAAATAATGAAGTAATCTTGACTAACTTGAAATTACTACTAAAGCCAAGAGTTGGCGTTCAAAATTACTTTAGTTAAATATGTTTATGTTTATTGTAAATTAATAAACATGAAGTCCTTTAAATGTTGAAAGACTTATAACATAAAGTAAGTTATATCCTCTGGCTATGGAATGAACAAAGTCTTGAAAATAAAAAAATTTTGTTCATAGCAAAATAATGTATTTGTTAACTTGGATAGAGACAAGGGAATCTTGACAACTAGTTAAAGCCGATTACATTATTGCATGCAATTGGTGTTTAAATATTATATATTCAATTTGGTTCGCACAATTTGATAAGTATGTTGTCTAAAAGTATTAAGTTATCTAAAAGATTGTGATAAAGTCTCACAATAAAATTACTCATAGAATACCACAAATTCATGGTATGTCTAGAGTGTTGAATCAAATTCTTTGAAATTATTTGATTTTGATAACTTAAATATTTTACCTCCAAAATCTGTCAAGGTTTGAAATTGAGTATGTCTTGAATATACTCAATATAACTCCAACCTAGAAGGTTAATAAGACATCTAAATTTGTTAAAAGTCTTATGAAGAATGATATTAACAAACTAAACTCAGGAACTGTCAATGTATCTTGTAATTGCTACTCTGCATGCTAAGTAATTATAGAAGAGTCTTTAATTACAAAAGGCAAGTGGGAGCGTTGTTTAGATCTTAAAGAGATAAAAAATACAAAATACATAACCTTCTTAAATACACTAGTGAATATCATATCGAGGCTTTAAATGTTAAACCTTATAATGATATAATTTTCGTTCATAGATCCGTAAAGTTACCTCAAATACTTGATTGATAAATGTTATATCAATATTGAGGAATATGAGTCACATGATCGTGGTGAACCTGTTAAAGATGCATATTCGATGATTAGAATGTTGGTATTGGTATGTGCTTAATTACACATACATTTTTCCAATAAAAACAGACTTAAATGACAAAAAAACAGACAAAAACTGCCAAATATATGTTTGTTTTGCATTTGTAGTGTGCATGAAACGGATATCACACAAAGGACTAAAAACAAAACCAAAAACGACAAAACCGGACACGGAATGGAAAAGCGTGGAAAAAGTCAAAGTCAAGTCCAAGCCCAAGTTTGAAAAAGTCAACCCGACATACCCGAAGCCAAAAGTCAAGAAAAACAAGTTTAGGGACTAAACTTGTAAATCCCTAAACTTGTTTTGAAAGAAGAAAAGAAGGAAATAAAGAGAAGGGCCAAATCTGCCAAATTGGCAAAGAAATACCACAAGGGTTAAATCTGCCAACATTTCAAAGGCTTTCATCACAAGGACCTTGGGTGCAACAACCAATATAACCCTTGGGGGTTAATTTGCCAAGTCCCCAAACTTGTATAACACCAAGGACGAAAATTGCAACATCCCTTATCACCATGAGGGGACCACATTTGCCAAATCCACAAACTTTTGCCCTGTCACCCCTAACCTTTTTATAACACTTTTTCCCGCCCTTTCAAACCCCAACACAACTCACGGGTCAACCTCCCCCTCTTTTACCCTGCAACCCTTCAACACCATGGGTAAACATCACCCCCCTCCTCCACTAAGCTTTCCCAGCTACAAAAGTGCCAAGTTGGCAATCCAAAAACCCCCCAATTCGAATCAAGGGTGTTGATTAATTTTTGTGGGCACCAAGGTGAATGAAGGGCCAAGATCAAAAGCTGTCTACACTCTCACAACAACACAAGGTGTTTTATGTGTTACAATGTAACACACCAACAAGAGACAAGAAGACCAAGAGGAACCTAGCTCATTTTTTTTCTACTATTTAAGCATTGTAAGCCTTGAGGCAAAGAGAGTAGTTTTAGTGTTTAAAAATCTTAGTGTGTAATTTCTTTTCAGTTTTAAAACTTTTATGTACTTTCTTTTTTAAGATTAATGAGAAGTGAGTTTGATGTGTTACTGTTTGTTTAATATCCTTAAGAGATTATAAGTCATATAAGCTATAAATACTTCTTTCAAACTGTTTTTAAAACTATTAATCAAAAATCTAGGAAAAATTCAAAAAAATTCAAAAGACAAAGTTACTGTTGGATTAATCAAGCATTGGATGAATGAGCAATTTGGGATGGCTCATTGGGTTTGCTTAGTTTAAGCTTATTTATAAGCTTTGGGTAGGATTTTAGAGCTCATTAGGTTTCAAAAATCCTGTTTTGAGCAAAGGATTGAAGGTACATCTCTTTTAACTTTTGCTTAAAAAGTTACTGTAGCAATTGCTTATTAGCTTATTTTTAGCTTATTAATGTCTTGTGTGCTTATTTGTGTTCATTAATGCTTAAGTGTGCCTTCTAGTTACTTTTCATTTCATTTTCATGCACTTGATTAAAATCTGTCAATAAAATGCTTAATACTGTTCTAGCTTATTTAATTTAAAAAGTGCTTAATTGTTTTGCTTTTCATATCTTTATTGCTTAATATTGCTTACTTAGTAGTAGTCTTTAAAAATCTTAGGCTTAAAATAGTTCTTGAGTGTTTTAAAATCAGTTTTAAAATATAAAGGGGTGTTTGGGTTAAGTGTAAAAACGGGTCAAAACAAGTGTGGTATGGGTTGGGGTCATAAGTTAGTTTTAGCTTAAGTATTTGAGCTTGTTTAAGCCTGTTTTTCCAACATTTTTTCAGTCAAAACCTGTTTTTCAAGTGTTTGCAAGTACCTTTTGAAACTGTGGTTTTTAAAAAAAAGCTACAAGTGCCTTATTTGGATAAGCACTTGGAATCTTGAGTTGTGGTTTTAAAAAGAGTGTCATTAGTGTGTTTAAAACAAGCTGTCAAAAATCCTTTGGTCATTTGACTTGTTGAGTCAAACCTGCCAAAATTTCAAGTGTCATTTTTATAAAAGCTAAAAGCCCTTTTTCATTCTCTAAAATCAGCAGGATTATTAGTGTTTTAGAAGCTTAAAATTTGTGCACAAGTTCTTTCCTTGGTGTTCTTTATCTGTTTTAACTTAGTTTTGTTAATTGAGCTTATTTGACAGCTTAAAATAAGCTGTCAAATTAAGCCCTTGTGTTTTCTTAGTTTCCCCTGTGCAATGGGGGTAACTTTAAGCCCACCCATCTAGCTTTTTAGTGAACTTAAGACCAAGCTTTTGGCTTATTTAGGGAGCCCATAGTCTTTGATAAGCCCTCTTTGTTTCAGTCCTTAAAGAAAGCCCTTTTGATAGCTTATTTTTAAGCTCAAAGTAGCCCTCTTACTGTTTTTGCTTAGCTTAGTTTAAGGATTGCTCATTTTCATTCTAGCTTATTAAGTTTAACTCAGTTGCTTATTCTTGTCCTAAGTAGCTTATTTTGTTTGTGTAGTTAGTGTGTATGCTTATTTTTCTTATTTTCTTTGCTTATTTGAGTGCCAACAGTCAAGAAGCTTAGCCTCTTTTGCCTTTTAAGCTTTGTTAAGCTTCTGTCTTTTTTCAGTTTAAGCCCTTTTTTCCAGCTTATTTAGTTTATACATTTTAGTCCTTAGAGCTTATTTAGGCTAGCTTAGGAACCCTCTTAAGCTTATTCAGTTTAGATTTTAGCTTAAGTGTCCAAAAATGTCCAAGACTTAGTTCTTTTTTTGTTGCCTTAAGCCCACTTTTAGCTTCTGTCACCTTAGAAGCCCATTTTAAGCTTATTCATAAGCTTTTAGAAAAAGTTGTAGTTTTGAAAGTTGTTAAGCTCATCAAGCTTAACAACTTTGGTTCACAAAGTTTTTCACAAAAAAAGGGGAAGACAAGGGGTGACCCGGGTGAGCAAGACTCGAACCCGGGTCTCTACCCTCGATACATCCCCTCTTTATACCAACACTTACCGCTGCGCCCTTGGGACTTTTTCATTAAAGTCCCAAGTGGTTAGCTATATAAGGGTGTTTTAACCCTTATAAGCTATAAGCTGTTTCAGCTTATTTGCGGGCTTATTTATAAGCAAATTTTTGGTTTCTTATTTTTCGTAGGTTAGTGTTAGTGTAAAGTATTTTAGGTAAATTTTTCAGAATTTTTAAAAGTCGTTTAGTATTTTTTATAATTTAATTTAGTTGAAAGTTTAAAAAATTCATAAAAAATACAAAAAGATCACAAAATATATTTTCCTTTTTTATAAAATTTTTCTTTAGTTACATATTAGTTTGTAGGAAAAATATAAAACTTTTCGTAGGGTCATTTTTGTAACTTTTTGCTTTTTAAAGAACGGTTCCGGGTACGGATTTTGTCTTGACTCGTTTTTGGGTCAAACGACCTCCGTTTTCAGTTAGCTTTTTATTCTTAGTTATTTGTTCCTACAGTTGTTTAGAAGTAAACATTTCTTTGTAGGGTAATTTTGAAGATTTTAGGTTTTTGGACCCTTTGTTCGGGATTCGAGCTCTCGCTTTTCTAGTTTAATTTCATAATTTTTAGGTTTTTCTTAAACGTTTTTGTTTGTTATTGTTTAATTTAGCTTTCCATACTCTCAAATCATTTCTCTCTTTCAAACTCCAATCTTCCGACTGTATCGATTTTCCAACACAGCCTCGTTGGGGATAAACGACCCGGGAACATTCTATACTACTTCTCGGTTTTATTGATTTTGTTTCTAGATATTTCTTTCCATATATATATTATATTTTATTATATATTATTATTATATTTTAAGTGTAGTTTGGGCACCAATCAGTATCATGATGAAACCATTAAGATGCATGTTGAATTTTGAATTTGATAAATGACTCAAACTATGAATGTTAAGATGTTGTCCACAAACGATATCATTTAATCTTGATTAATGTTAACTAAAACGGTCTAGACGATGAAGTTTAACATGAGTTTCTTATATGTGAAGAACAACCCAAGTGGTTTGGTTCTTGGTTTCAAACTATAAGGGCAATTTGTTACACCTATTTGATGCAGCATATTGATAATATTTAATCTTACTAAGATAATTGATTGTGATTGAATATTCTTTCTATGCACATTAAGTATATAAAGATGGTTGATTTTCAAACTAGAGTTCATATAGATAAAATATGACAATGGAATTTAAAACTCTTCCTTTGATGATTACTATTGCGAGGAAGAAGAGTAATCAAAGGAGTTTATGAATTCATATAATCTTTATGAAGTGTACGAGCGGCAAGAATCTAAGAATGGATTATTGCAAGCATCTAGAGAGAATAATCTTATGTTTATTGTTAAATAAAGATAACTCTCGAAGTATTCCTAAAAGCTAGAGTGAACGCGTACGAGAAAAAAAATAAATAGTGAAATTAAATAGTATTGTAAATGACCTGAAAATACGGAATGTTACACTTGAAATAATATGTTTATTGCTATAAACATATGCGGTATATAAATCTAACACAATTTGACATACCATTTAGAAAGTCTCAATGGATACATATCTTTTGATAAGATAAGACATGAATGAATTCTTAAGTTGGACTAAAAGATTCATTATGTACATCATATTGTGTAAAGAAATAGTTGTATCATGCATGAATGCAAGATGATTTGACAACATTGGTATTTAGTCGAAAGTTATTAGATAATTATAGAATTGAATATTTTAATGGAATATGTTTGGATTTGGAATTCTTCTTAGATTATGGATTTGTCCAGAGTAATGAAAATCTAAGGATATATATTACAACAATTTGTTGTGCAATTAGAATAAACCAATGAACTTGGAGTTCATGAGGTGTCAAACATTATTAAGAGAATATTCATTGTTTACGGATTTTAAAAGCATGGGGTTGTTTGTGTACACGGATGCTAAATCGATTTGAGATGACACTCAATACTAGTCATGGTATGATTTCATTTTTGATGATGACCATGTGAACTAGTTGTGCTCAACTGTGAGCATAGTTGCATTATACATTATAGAATAAGAATGCTTTACACTTTTGGAAGTGGTGAAAGATGATTGTTTTCAATAGTTGATGAGATATAGTGTGTCAATATTAAGATATGTGGATATACACGTACAAACATTCATCATAGATTTTCAAGAACTTCACTAATTGAATTCTTGAAATAAGTATTCTCAAAATTCCAAAAGATCAAAGCTAGTTGGAATTATGAAATCTATGCCATGTCAGCAAGTACGATCGTCGTATCTTGAGGCATGATTCGTCAACTAGAATTATCATGCATTTGATCTATTTAGTATTTGGATAAGGGATATTAAGACAATTTTATTAAAGATAAAGATACGAGGTATAAAGTTATATTTAATATAAATTGTGTCTTATATTTGCATGTTTAATCCATGAATAATATTTATTATTCTAAATTAGTCCGTTGTCGATTAACAATATGGGAATATTTTTAAATTAAAACAAATTCGAGTGATTGGTGGTATCTTGGATATTAAAGGATGTGTCCGCCAAACTCACATGATATTCATAAGATGAAAATTGGACTTTCCCAACTAACAAGATTATTACTTTATGGATCGGCGTCATTAATTAAATCTTGTAAGTAATTTTAATTTACTAAATCCTTAGACTTGAGATGCAAGTAGGTCTTGCATGTGTGTATAATCCTTCTTGATGTAGTTTAAGTTATCCTGAATAAGGTAGCTAATAAGGACTATTTTCAGAAGTGATTGTGAAGCATATGACTTGGCATTTGTAGTCGATAAAGAATTTCTTCCTTCAATAGTTGAAGTATGATGTCACTGGGCCCCTCCTAAGGTTAATCAGATGTATGTGTGGCCGCACCCAAAAACTCATGTAGATATGTTGATAGAACTAAAACACGTGATAGTTCTTGGATCGTTTATAGCTCGAGGTTGTTTAGACCTCATCTAGGATCATGATAACAAAGATAATAACATGCAGCGGAATAAGAACAAATCAAAGTTATCATAACAAGGTTTTTCATTCCATACGTTTCCACCAAGCCTCAATTCTATATGATCAGTATAGAACGGTTATCTAACTATCCTAACCCCCCCACCCCCCCCACAACCCCCAACCACCTTCCAACCTCAAACACACCACCAACCCCCCACCCATAAACCAACTAATAACCACCCCCCCCCCCCCCCACCCAACACCTCCCACACCCACCCCTCGCCTCCCCCCATCACCAACACCCACACCCAACCTACCCCACAACCCCCCCCACGCCCCCCAACCGTTACCAACACCATACCCCACCAACCCACCACCCCCCGCCCACCCAACTCCCCCCCGGCCCCCCCCACCAACAACCAACCCCCCCCCCCACAGCCACCCCCCCCCCCGCCCCCCACCCCAACCCTGCCTCCCCCCACCGACCCCCCCCCGACCCACCGCCCCCCACACCTTCCCACCAACCTCCCTACCCCCCCCCACCCCACCCCACACACAACACCGCTCACCCCCCCCCCCCCCCCCCCCCCCCCCCCCCCCCCCCCCTCCCCTAAACCCCCTCCAACCCCCCACCCCCATCTCACCCCCCCAACCCCCCCCACACGCAATAAACCAACCCCCCCCGCCCCCATCCAACACACCCCCCCCCCCCCCACCGGAAAACCCATACCCAAACACAACCTGAGCACCCCCCCCTCCCACACCCCCCACCACCGCCCCCAACACCACACCCCACCCCCACACCCCCCACCCCCCCCCCCACCCCCCACCACCCCCCTCCCCCCCCCCCACCCACCCCCCCACCATAACCCACCCCACCCCGCGCCAACAACACCCCCCCCAACCCCAACCCCCACCCAAACCCACCCCGCCCACCCCCCCACCCCGCGCCCCTACCTACCCTCCCCCCCCCCCCCCCCCCCCACTTCCCCACCCCTCAACCCCCTCCCCCCCCCCCCCACACCCCACCCACTCCCACCCACCCACCCTCCCCCACCCCGCTCCCCACCCACCAACAACCACCCCCTCCCCCACGCCCACCCCCACAACCCCACCCTCCCCACCCACCCCCCCCCCCCCCCCCCACCCCGCCCCACCGCCACCCCCCCCCCCCTCAACACCCACAACCAACCCTTAAACCCAACCCCACCCCCGCCACCCCCCCACGACCACTCCCCCCCACCACCACCCCCACCACCCCCACCCCCCACCACCCCCCACCCCCCCCCCCCCCCCCCCCACCCCCCCCCCCAAACCAACCCCCCCTCCCCCCCGCCCCCCCACACACCCCCCACCCCCCCCCCCCCACACACCCCTACCCCTAACACACCCCCCACCACCCCCCCACTCCGCCACCCCCACCCCCACACCCACCCCCCACCCACAAAAATAAAAAACCAAACCCCCCCCACCCCACCCCCCCCCCCCACCACCCCCCCACCCACTCCCCCACCCCCCCCCCCCGCCACCCCTCCTCCCCCACACCCCCCCCCCACAAGTCCCCCCCTCCCCCCCCCACCCCCCCCCCCCCCCCCCCACCCCCCCCCCCCCCACCCCCCCTCCCCCCCCCCCCCCCCACACCCCCACCCCACCCGCCACCACCCCCACCCCAACCCCCCCCCCCACCCACACACCAACCACCCCACCCCACCCCCCAACCCCCTCCCCAAACCCACCCCTACCCATCCTCCGCACCCCCCCCCCCCCCACCCACCCCCCCCACCCCACCCCTCCCCCCCCACCCACGCGCCCCTACAACACCCACCCCCCAACCCAACCTCACAACCCCCCCCATCCCCCCCACTCCACACTCACCACCCCCCCCCCCCCCCCCACCCCCCCCCGCCCCCCACCACACCCCCTCCCGCAAATCGGCCCAACCTAGACCCCCCTGGTCCCACCACAGAATCAAGCGCACTCCACGCCCAATGCCATCCAACTACCTGAAGCCACCTCCCGCAACCAACAGACCCACCTCTATTGAGTCCCGCCCTACGAACGACACCATCACCAGCCCCGCTGCATAGCCCCCCAAGGACAAACGACTGCCCGATTTACAACTCACCATCGCGCCTAGACACATATACATGGACAAATGATTATAGGCTTTGGCCAATCAACACGCTATACAGGCAATAGTAACCGCAGACAATGCCCACTCCACGGCTCTCTCATATCACACGCACTAATGTTGTGCACATTTCGGGCATAACACCCCCTGACCATGGAGTTCCTGCGGTGTGATCACACATTATTACGCAATAACATTGTATACGGATTTTAAAAAGCATGGGTTGTATTGTGTACACGGAGTGCTACATCAATTTGACGATGAACACTCAATCCTAGTCATGGTATGATTTCATTTATTGATGATGACCCTGTAACTAGTTGAGCACAAAACTGTGAAGCATAGTTTGGCATTATACATTAAAGAAAAAGAATCTTATACACTTTTGGAAGAGGTGAAAGAATGATTGTTTTCAATATTGATGAGATATAGTGCGTCAATCTACAGATAAGTGGATATACACACGTACAAACCTCACATCATAGATTTTCAAGAACCTCACTAATTAGAATATCTGAAATAAGATAATCTCAAAATTCCGAAAGATCAAAGCTAGTTAGAATAAGTATGCCATGTCATGTTGATGAGATATAGTGCGTCAATAATAAGTATGCCATGTCAGCAAGTACGATCGTCGTATCTTGAGGCGTGATTCGTCAACTAGAATTATCATGCATTTGATCTATTTAGTATTTGGATAAGGGATATTAAGACAATTTTATTAATGATAATGATACGTGGTATGTGGTTATATTTAATAAAAATTGTGTCCTATATTTGCATGTTTAGATCCGTGAATAATATTTTTATATAATCTAATTAGTCCGTTGTCGATTAAAAAATATGGAATATTGTTAAAATCACTAAGACAAATCTGAGTGCATTGTGATATCTTGATATTAAAGGAAGTGTCCCGCCAAACTCTTACAATGCTATTCATAAAATGAATATAGGATTTCTCCCCAACCACAAATTGTTACTTCTTAATGGACGGTGTCATTAAGTACGATCTTGTAAGTGATTTTAATTACTAAATCCTTAGCACTTTGAGATGCAAGTAGGTCTTGCATGTGTGAATAATTCTTCTTGATCTAGTTTAAGTTATCCTGAATAAGGTAGCTAATAAGGACTATTTTCAGAAGTGATTGTGAAGCATGATGACTTGACACTTGTAGTCAATATAGAATTTGTTCCTTCAATAGTTAAAGTATGATGCCACTGGGCCCCTCGTAGGGTTAATCAGATGTATGTGTGGCCGCACCCAAAAACTCATGTAGATATGTCTCAATGATTTTTGGTAATCTAGATTAATCATATAATATACGAAAAACAGAATCGTTAATTAATGGAATGACTATTGATCCATATCTATTTTTAACACGGTATCGGAAACAAAGAGATTGTAAATACTTAAATCATTTAATATGACTTTATGAAAGTAGACTCAAAGACTCGGGTATTTCGGGAACCAATGGGTGGCGTGTTGCTAGACGCTTACCAAAGTTGTTATATTTATTTGTGCATGACTAATGTGAGAGCTGTTGGATATAGTCCCCATAACATAAATAAATATACGGCTGGAAATATAGTGAGTCAGCCTATGGGGGCACACCAACAGCGATACACAGAGGATACTTTTATTAATGTAATTAAATTTTTTATTAATAATATATATTTTTCACAAAATATTTAAATCGGTCGTCAATCATAACGTTAGACGTTAAAACTAATTAATAGATATTAACAAGTGAGAGACTTGTTAGTAGGAAAACCAAACCTATGAGGTGTTGGTTATAACCGGTTGAACTAAAGAAATACAAGGGTGAAGAGTGTCGATTTATGAAATTTGAGGAGGTGTTAAGCTAACTTGGAGAAACAAGTTTTAGAGAATATATATACCCCCTCAAGTTCGTAATCACAATGCGAGATAGAGATGATATACCTTCCATGGTTAATGTAACGAAGATAACCCTAAAACAAGATAACGCTGCATATAATTGTAATATCAGAAAGCATGCATGTTCAACTATGTTTCGATACTTTGGCATGATTTTATTCTAAATCATGTAATAGTATATAATCCTTGTATTTATGACGATTGATTAATAAATCCTTAGTCGGATTTGATCATGTGACACCAAGTATTATAACAAGAACATTGTGTTCGGTTATTTTATTCGTGAAGAAAGGCATAGCATCCTAGCGTATCTCGGTGACGTATAGTGTATGCACACCATAGATGTATTCTACTTGGTAACTTTTAATTTAGTTTGCGTGGTATTCTATTTATATCACACGTGTAATATAGAAGACGGTGTTTAACGGTTACCTTTAAGCGGTGTATTGTTTCGTGCTAAAAGGTATACATCTTCTATCCTTGTTAATTAATGTGTTCTACATGAAAAAAACGGCATTTAGATCACCCATCCAATTTTGCCTACATTACTTTTACAATCCTGTGTAACAAGTGAAATGTAAAATGAGAATGTTAAATAGTTTAATGAGAAATAGGCATACCTGCACCGGCCACCAACCATTTTCAATATTATGCGATAAACTTACAAGAGTATATGGATCATTCCTATTCCATTGGAAGTCAACCACTTTGTCTGCGAGTTAAAACAATAAGCACTTGGATTACATCAAATCAAGATAACATTTATTTGCAGAATAGTGCATTAGAAGTGTAGATTTCAGGAATAAATCCAAAAAATTCTCGAGCAAAAGCTCATTAAGTTACCAAGTTGGAAAGATACAGGTAGCTGATTTAAATGACACATGGAATTGGCTGCATAACATTGATAGATTTGTGAGCGGGGGAGATCTAGTAGTGTAGCAAAATTCAACCGGCGAGCTATAATATTTTATACAAAAAATTAGTTTTTAAGCTATATAAAAGCTTTGTTTTTATTGTTGAGCTAGTGGCCACTTTCATTAAATTATGAAGTAGAAATAGATTTTACGTACATTATATGGGAAAGACTTAATTACTTCTTTTCTGAAGAAAATGGCGATCGAGAGTTTGGAGGGGGAGAAGAAACCATAATAAAGGAAATAGGCTCCTATATACCATATTTTTTCTTTAAGAGATCTTATGCAAGAAGAAGTAATAATATAAAAATCAAGTATACTTCTTAATAAATAGATATAATTCTTCATGCGCAATCCCCAAGGTTTCATGAAATGATATGTTTGATGTTTAAAGATATTTAAAGTTTATTTTGGTTTATGAGCTTACATTGTGTATTCAAAGTGAGCGACCTAGCTAGCATTTATTTTAAACAACTCATATAGTGAATTTCAGATTGTTAGACACTAGTTTCAGCTGAAGGGTAACGAGTCACATTTTTATTTTGTGCTACATACGATTAAAAATCCTAGATCCGGCACTGGCCATGGTGTGTCTTGTACGTCTGTGTTCCGACTAAAAAAAGGAACATTCTTTCAATTTTCTTCAAAATTAATAGCATTTTACAGCTCCATGGTTCTAGTCTTCTCATCATAATACGTTCCTAATGGAATCTAGGTTGTCTAAAGCCTAAAACTATATACCGTCATCTTATATATTCAACATATATCCATGGTGTGATACTAAAAAACTGTAACAAACAGAAAGATCAATAAGGCTAATTCTGTGTACTAAATGGAATTTGAAAGATGCTTATTACTGTGTTATTTGGATGGGCACTAGTATCATGCAAGCTATGTTCAGAATGATAGTGATTTATATCAAAGGAGATTTTGATGAAATCGAACCTGTGTCCACAATGGTTAAACAACAACCCCGCCGAAACATTATCAGCCTGCAAACATCATACAATGGATAATGAATACATAACTGAACATTAATCAGGGTATATACAAATGAAGAGGTTTGTAATTTTGAAGCTCGAACTAAAAATGACATTTAAAATATAGGGGCAATTTCATATATCTCCTTAAAAAACTTTCTAATTTCATATAGGGGGTGCTCCTCTAAAAAGTAGTAAAATCTTAAAAAGTCTAGCATGACGAGCAAAATCAAGCAGATAGTGATGGTGGTGTTATATTGGTAGTTTAGGCAAGTCGGTGAAGTTGTGGCGGGTGGCGGAGCTACCACAGAATTAGCATTACGAGCAAGAAGTGGAGCACACGCACTCCATGACGTGATTTTGAGACCAAAAAAGGTTGAGATGATAGAAAGAATGTGACAAAGATTGATGCATCTTTCATAAGAAAAAGATGATATCATCATGTCGAATACACGAAATAGCGAGTAAAACGTATGTTGCATGGTCAGTTCGTTTAGGTTGTGGTGGTTTTCCGGTTGTTCATCAATAAAATAGGTTATTGATCAGCTAAAATAGTTGTTTATTTTTAATAATGTTCATCAGTTAGTTAACATTGTTCATCACTTCATCAGTTTATTCTTTTGAATAATTCATCATCAGTTCAAGTTAGTATTGTTCATCTGTTCATCAATTTTCTAGAGAAAACACAATGTTCGTTAGTTCATCAGTTATGTTCATCTGTTCATCAATTTTCTAAAGAAAACACAATATCAAATATGCCCCTTTACCTAAAACATTTTATAATATGACAGATATACCCCTTTTCTTAAAATTTTATCAGTTACTTATTTACCTAGGTAAGCTATAACGTTTAACCAAAAACAGTACTCAACCGAAACAATTATGAGTTCCAACCAAAAGCACTTATCAATCCACATAATCAAACAAAAAAAAACTTATCAAAAAACAACAATATCTCAAGTAACATAATGCTTGTTTGACGTATGCATAACCTGGCCTATATCATTGTTGTATGCCCATCACTGGCTAGACTTCGGTTTAATGTGTAGGCAGCGACTTACCATCACCAAAAGTGACCGGTTGAGGCCGAAACACAACATTCTCCCGGTCACCAGGCACTCCATGAACAACCACCATGCAAATTAAAACCAGTTCCGGCTTTTCTCCCCAACTCTAAAAACTGTAGTTAAACCTTTGCAGTGGCCATGCCGTAGTTAAACATTTTGCAGTCCAACGCCGTTGTATAATTTTCATGCTCTAAATTAGTATATATCTGCTTACCTAAAACTTAATGAATATTTTTTATTTAAACGTTTGTCGTATTGTCAAAAATTAATTCGAACGGTAAACTGAAAAATTGGTCAATTGATAATCTTATTTCCGCATATGTTCCCATGGTTCATTATAACAGCAACGAGAGTAGTCATTATAGTATAGATCTTCCAAGTTACCAACAAAGATCAAAATCAATATGAAGATGAAAGAATTTTAATAGCTTTCATAACAATGAACCACTAGAACACAAGAAGCAAGAGAGCGAGTATATCATTCATCACATACCACCACCACAAATATTTCAATCTTAATAATGCTAAATCTTAACTACACAGATTTAGAATGATCTTCAATATAATTAAACCATCAAATATTTCTGAATGAAACAATTAAGCAGGTCCAAAAGAAGTAACGTATCTCCATCAAGAAACTTCAAATGCCTGAGAAAACAAATGAATTTGAAACATTATCATAAACATTCATATCGGACTTCAAGCAGTTATCATAACATTAATAAATAAATAAAGAATCACAAGGCATAAGTAACGATGTAGTCCTGATTGATTTATACTGACCCTTCCTCCATCCGGTATGCTTGTCAAACCAAACAAGGCTAAAGAATATTTTTATAGTTCTGAAAATTATCAATATATGATGAAATTACACAAGGTATGGAGCCTAACTTAAGAGCAAACATTAAGGTGTTTGTTTATATAATAGACAAACAAGATTATTTCATTGACTAGTTGGCTCAGGGATATATTATAAGGACTATATCTTGAGCTCAAACAGTCATCTTGTTTGTTAAGTTGTGCAAGAACTCATAAAAGACATGCATGATAATAGTACTTTTTTGGGTTTCGTGCATATTTTTGGCCAATAATTAGACAAGGCAGTTTGGAGATCACAAAATGTACATGGAGATTCATGGAATATGAATGTAGAAAATATTAGATGAAAACAAAGCATAAAAAAGTAAAACTTGGAAAAAAATCATTATAAGATAAGTTAGAAATTCACCTAGATCCAGTCTTTGATCTCCAACTTTTCTAGCAGATACCTGGTTATGGATGTTACGGATGTCCCTAATGACTCAATTTGATATTTTCTATTGGTTGTTAACATATGCTCAAGTTGTCGCTTGAAATCAGGTACATCATTCACACATTGCTTCTTAAGAAGACGTTTACAATTGTCAATATCTCGTAGTGTTAGTGGGACCCCATACTTTGATATATTATACTTTTCTACCTCGGTTGGATGGAGTCCAATCGATTTGAGATCGGGAACAGCCATTCGGTGATTCTCAAAAGCCCTCGTCTCCGCTCCGTGTCTGTATGCAGACATGATAATAAATACAGACGGATTACAATCGACCAACGCGAAGACTGGTATTTGTAAATTCCGTCTCAAAGATTGGACGAACATCCTTGTGCTTACATTCGGTTGACCCTTGGCAGTGGCCGCAGTGACCAAAATGCATCGATATCGTTCGCAAAAGTCAGGAGTCTCCAGCCTTTGAAAAACTGTGTCCTTTTCAACTATGAGTATAAAACGAGCATCACTTTCAAAATCATCTGGGATAGCCTACTCACTCGGGATAAATTGACGAGATTCACAACTGATCCACAAATCTTTTACACGATAACTAAGTGGTCCTACTACAATTCCTTTTGATCCTGATATGATTCTTAACGAACTTCTAACACATTCAAATCTCATGCATATAGCGTCTACAGCGGCTTTTACGTCCTCTACCTTAACATATAACGGTTCATCCCAGTATACGGCTGCATCTGGCGTTGTTTTTGTCCCATCTCGTATCAAGTTGAGAATATGAGAAAGAAACATACAAAGAGTGAAGACTTCCTAGATAGCATAGTACACCGAGACTTGATGCCTTCTTTTTCAACATAATAAACCCAAAGTTATAATCAAAAACTCGTTTTGTTCCAAAGGAAATTTGAAATAATGGCACACCGTCTTTCAAGACAGAAGCTCCAACCTCACTAAAAAAGCTCATGAATTTTCTGACTTTAACTGTTCCCATCCTACTCATTTCCTACAAAGGTCTCTGGAAATTTCTTCCCCACCATTTTTAAATTCTCTCAACATGAGCAAATTGTTCTGGATAGTTTCAATGCGAGTGCTTGCATCTGATTCATCTTCAGACTCAGGTTCCACCAATTCCCCACCGGGTTCAGCAACAAACATAGACCCAGAATCTTCTTCAAACTCATTATCAGCTTCAGAATCATGGAAGTCCGATTCATAACTGGATGAATCATCACCATCACTAGAGAAATTTCCCTTCATTTCATTATAGGCTGAATCATCACCATCACTAAAGGAATTTCCCTTCATTTCAATAGAGGCTGAATCAGCAATATCACTAGAGGAATGTCCCTTCATTTCAACAGGGGTTGAAGGATCACTGTCACTAGAGGAAAGTCCCTTCATTTCAACAGGGGCTGGAGGATCACTATCACTAGAGGAAAGTCCCTTCATTTCAACAGGGGCTGAAGGATCACTATCACTAGAGGAAAGTCCCTTCATTTCAACAAAGGCTGAATGAGCACGATCACTAGAGGAACATCCGACTGATTTTACTCGTTTTCGATCGGCGCTGTTTTTTAGCTGATGGGTTCTTAGCGGCTGGCTTTTTATGCATATTACTACTTGGTTCTGAATCCATTCCTCTTACACCAATATGACAACTTGGTTCTGAATCCGCTCCTTGTTCAAAATCAGCAGCCGCCTTAGTGCTGGACGAAGAGCCTGAATGGTACATTGATTAGCAATGTGAGAACCTCGATTCATATTTTTTTACAAAGTTTAATTAAACTAAACAATTGATACCTATAACTGTTATTGTCATAATAGCGTTTAACTAGCAAAAGAGACAAAATGAACAACGATGATAGTAATATCCCTAATATCAGAGTCTAATCAAACTAAACAATGATCAACAGAACTTAAAAAACATCACAATTTTATAAAACAACCAACAATCGGCATTATCTTCCAAGAACATCCGTCTCATCCAAACGCAAATAGTTTATCACAACCTTTAGTTAATCACAAATAAACACAAACAATTCCTTAACACAAAGACAGTCACAAATACCTAATTTGAGATTCAACAATTAGCTTCAAAATAAATAAATAAACTACAAATTAAAAAAGTTTTTATAAGTATATACCTCCGAAGATGTACTGATCAGTTACGGCAGAAGATGTAAAACACACACACGCTCATCCGATTCGAGTTCAAGCTAGGTAGGGTTTGCGTTTATAGTTAAGTTTTTTTTTAGTAAATTGTAAAAACGTCCCTAAGGTTTGGTCAAATTTCGTGTTTCATCCTAGATAGTTTGTAAGTGGAGAGATTGTCCCAAAATAAAACTTTTTTTTTGAAAATTTTAGTACATTAAATCAAAAGGCGTTAAGTGCTATCCGTTAGAACTTACACGTTAGTTCGTTTGGACAACGACCGTTGCAGTATCCATTCTTTAAACTAACAGCCGTTTATAATTTTAAAGAATTTGGTTTATTAAAGTTTTTCGAAATTTTATACCGTTTTTTTTAAAACATACGTTTTTATAGTATAAAGATCAAATAAAAAGTCAAATATCCGTGAGAAGGATAAATAAAAAACTAAAAATTAAAAAAGTTTATAAGTATATACCTCCGAAGATGTACGGATCAGTTACGGCAGAAGATGTAAAACACACACACTCATCCGATTCGAGCTTCAAGTTAGGTAGGGTTTGTGTTTATAGTTGAGGTTTTTTTTTAGTAAATTGCAAAAATGGTCCTTAAGGTTTGGTTAAAATGCATGTTTTTGTCTTAATATTTGTAAAAGCAGAGATGTCCAAAATGAACTTCTTTAGCAAATATTTAGTTCATTGGGAATCAAAAGGAGTTAAGTGGCAATCCGTAGAACTTACACATAAGATAATCATTTTGACAACGACCCGTTGCACTGTTTGATCTTTAACCTAACACAGCCATTTAATAACATTTAAAAATTTGTTTATTAAAGTATTTCCGAAATTCTTATATACCGTTTTTTTTAAACATACGTTTTATATAGGATAAAAAACCAAATAAAAAAACAAATATCCGGAAAGGGATAAAAAGGAATATTTTTTTTAAAAGTTCTCAAAAATTTATGAAAAATTCTACAAGATCGTGTATGTTGGTGCATTAAAAAGTTGTGAAGGAAGTTTTTTTAGAAGTGGATAGTTTTGCTGAAAAAAAAATTATGAAAAAAAAAAAAAAACGTCGTATGCATTTAAAAAAAAAAATCGTTTTTTTGTGCATCAAAAAAATTCGTTATTTATCTAATTTTCTTTGACATTTTGCATTAAAATTTAATTGCGCATTAACTATTGTTAGACATTAGATTTATTAGTGATTATGAGTTTTATTAAGTTTGTTAGGCCTAGCCCACCTATGTTGCATCTAGCCAAAAGTTCAATATAGACCAAATATTTGTCATAGACCCAATGAACAATCCTACCACCTCATTTTTTTATCAAGAAAGAAAAAAACCCCCACTTTTCCCACCATCTTTTTTAAAAAATTAAATATCTCACACATTGTATAATCGTACACAATAACAAAACATATCATACGCGACGAGAATTAAATTATCTTTCTATAGAGGAAGGCGACACAAGTACTTCATCAACGAACTTTTTTAATGATTCATATGAAGTCATATACGATTTTATGAAATCATATATGATTTATGAAATCATATATGATTTTATGAAATCATATATGATTCGTTATACGAATCATATATGATTCGTCACACGAATCATATATGATTTTCGCAATTCGTGACTGAAACAAAATTGAAAAAAAGTTCGTTAGAATCACAAATCATATATGATTTTCAAGAAATCATATATGATTCCGTTATACGAATCATATTGAATTTTCGCATTCACGCGACTTGAAAAAAAAAATCGACAAAAAAGATTCCTTGAAAGTATATCGGTGTCACCCGTGTACTGAAAGATAAAAAAATACCTCGTCGCGAATGGTGTATTTTTTGTCGTGTGACGATTTAACCCGTTTGTATCGAAATTTTATTTTTAAAAAAGAGGGAAAGTCAGTTTTTTTTTATTTTTGATGAAAAAATGAAGTGGCTAGGATTGGTTCATTGGATCTATGACAAATAATGGGTCTATGTTGATCTTAACTCGTTGCATCTAGAATGATCTAAAAGAGATTATATATTGTAATTGGTTAATGAATTAATAGACAAGCCAATTATATTCTTAATATGATATCAAAAGCAAAATTGGTCATCTCCTAATTTTTCTCTATGTCTCTTATGGGGTCTTATAACCCATCCCATCTTTGTACACCCAAATGGGCTCTAAAAAGAAAAAAAAAAACAAAGAGTCAATTCCGATTCGTCATTTTCCGGTGTTTTTCTCTGATGGTTTGTTATGACTTGAAGAAAATATTGCAAGATTGTATGGTACTACTTTTTTGTGGCTACCGCAGAAATAAAGCAAGATTGTTTGGTATTGTGATTTTGATTGGTTTGTTTGCAGCTACAGCAGAAAGAAAAAAAAGGACGTCATTTGTTTATTATTATTTTTAATTTGATCAATGAATATGTTAAATACATCAAGTATTTTACACGCATCTCGGTACAGGCTCCTACGGATTTTTAGTGCTATGACTATGCAAGATCCGACATGGAATATGAACACAGGTGCATCATCTCATCTTAATTCACATACAAGTAATTTAAATACTGTTTCTAATAAATGTTTATATCCATCTATTTGTGTTGGTGATGGTAAATCTATACCCGTTACCAACACCGATCATAGCATCTTACCTACCCTTAATCGTCCTTTATACTTACATAATATTCTGGTCACCCCCAATATCATCAAAAATCTTATTTCTGTTCGTCAATTTAATAGAGATAATAATTGTACAGTTGAATTCGATGCATTTGGTTTCTCAGTGAAGGATTTCTTGACCCGTCATATCCTCCTCAGATGTGATAGTTCAGGAGATCTCTACCCAGTCACCCAACATTCTCATATCCCCCATGCTTTGCTTTCTGTCAGTCCTTCTACGTGACACCAACGCCTCGGGCATCCCGGGGAAGAAGTGTTACGTTCTCTTGTTTCTCGACAGTTTATTTCTTGTAATAAAGAAAAGTCTCCTCATATTTGTCACGCTTGCCAGCTTGACAAACATGTGAGACTTCCGTTTTCTAGTTCAAATTCCGTTACAAACTTTACTTAACTCGTTCCTTTAGAGATTTGTTCATTCTGATATTTGGACTTAGGTTCTCCTATTGTTCGTTTCTGGAAGGTTTTAATATTATGTGTTATATCTGATACATTATCTCATAGTGTGAATTTATCCTTTACGTACTAAACCTCTATCAATAAATATGTCAAGCAAACATCATAACATGTCAAGTCAACGACCCATTTCCCTATTTTCACCCATTAAATCCAAACCACGACCCATTCACTTATTTTACCCGTTTTAAACACGAACCAACAAACCAAATAATGTTGTAAACACTTAGATTAAACATTACATTCCATTTCCTAATCAATTCTATAAATTAAACACAAAAATTAAAACAAAAACCCTAACCTTTGCCTAAAACTAACCCGCAACCCTTTTTGCTAAATTTATCCCATTTTACATGCAACCACACAGCCACACTCCTCAATGATCCTCCTACTTCAGCAATAAGCAGCACACAAGTACCTCAACCCATCCCTTGCTCCCCAAGTTGCCTTGTCACCTCCTTTCTTACCCATTTTCCACTCGCAGCTGAAACAACACCACATCACCTCTAAAAAACTTTGCCAACACTCATCCTAGCTCTACATACTTATCTCCTAGACCTCCTTACTTAGCCCCTCTAAATATTAGACACCTTGCACTCCCAAACTTGCATACCAAGTCCAATTCGACTATAAATAGGGACGCATAACCCCTCATATCAAATCATCCCCTACATCTTCTCTCTATAACCCATAATAGTACCAAATTTTTGCTCAAGAAGTTTTCTAATGAGTCCTAAGGCCAGAAGTAAAGATAACAAGCCTTGAAGCCTCGAAGCTTTAATTCTAGGCGTACGAAGTAAAATCCACCCCATTCGACCCATTTTCGATCATCAAAGCTCAAACCCAGGTTCTTTATGATTCATTTCTGCTCCTATACTCATATAATGTTATAATAAATGTATATAAACCCTTGTTAAAGAATCTAAGCTAAAAACCTATGCGTTTTCTTGTTTTGATCCAAAACCGTACCCATAAACCCTAATTCTATGTTTTTCTTTAATCTAAATGTTATAATGGTTAAATATTGTTATAATCTATTCTAATAAGCTTATAAAACATTATAATAACCAATTTATCAATTCTTGAAGGAATTTGAATTAAAAACCTACGCGTTTTTGTTTTAAAACCCTAATTCGACCTGTTTTGATTTATAGCTTAACGAATCGTTATTTTAAACTTTCGTTACGTTAAACCTTCATATTTTAGCTTATATTAATAAGATATCACCTGCAAATATCATTTTGAATCTTAAAATAATCTTGCATGGCGTTTTGGATTTGTTTTGCAAAAGTATTCCATGCTAGGGGTATATATCGTAACTTTTTGAAACTTAAAACTAAAAGGGCTGAAAATGTCATTTTATTAAAGTTATAACTATAGGGGTCTATTATGTCACTTTTTAAAGTACAAGGTTTACTTTGTACATCTTTTAAACTAAAAGGACCAAACTCGTAAAAGTTTATAATCCAAGGATATATTTTGCCATTTTTCATTCTTAAGGGTCTAAAATGTAACATTTTGAAAAAGTGTATAAATGTGTTCAAAACCTTATAAGACATAACTTTAATTAACGCTTGGCGTGCTTATCATTGAGTAAAACGCTTAAAATTAATTATGTTATAACTATTATAAAATTCATCATCGATGTGCTTTTAAAAATCCTATCCCGAATCTATATCGTACCACAATACTATAACAACCCGTAACTTTCATAAATGTAAATATCCATCTATTAAGTTAGATGATGTACAATCTATCAATTATATATGAACTCACCTTTTTTAGGGAAATTTTTCCAATACTCCATAATAATTCAATCAAAGATGATATTCATTATAATGTAAAACATATTCAATCAAACTAAGACTCGACATATTATCCCAGGTTACATGACGAATCTGATTTCTTTCAAGTTGATATACTTTCCGCCCGAGTAGATAACATCGTACTACCATACAGATGCACTTCTCCTATGATTATACTTTCTGCAGTTATCAGAATTTCCCTGTTAAGGTGAGTTCATAGCCTCGCTTTTCAATCTCTTTAATGTTTTTGTATAAAACGAGGGGGATACATGCTTATTTACAAACTCTTTTACATACTCGTTTATCTTATAACAATGTGATTACTTTTCAAGACTTAGTGAGTTCATAGCTCGCTTTTTACATCTCTTAATGTTTTATAAAACCGCGGGAGGGGTTGATTACTTGGCTTTATTTACAAACTCTTTTTTTACATACTTCTTTATGCTTTTACAAATTGTGATTACCTTTTCAAAGACTTAATGAGTTCATAACATCACATTTCTGTCTTTTTGAATACTTTTATAAACCGTATCAAACCATGAATGCAAGTGTTTTTGTATGCTATCCAGATATACTTATTGCTCTAAGTAGCTTCCAGTGCCATTATTTCATATCATGATCCATTAATTGCTACTGAGTGAGTGCGAATATTGTGGAATAGATCTATTGGGAGGTGACGAACTCTCATTTGTTATACCCATTCATAGGTAGGCCAAACGCACTTATTTCGAAATCTAATGTGTAAAAACTTGGCAAGTTACCTTCTTATCGGGGACATTTGTCCTCAACCAATGTCACTAGCAGTGACTTTCCTGTTACGTATTGGTGTTCATGAGCTTAGGGGCAATAATTAATGCTACATTTTTCCATGATAATTGTTATTCGTTGCATATTATTGCCATTATTGATGACATTATATTAGATATTTTAGTTGTGATTCATATTGTTGATTGATTGACATATAACTCGAATCTAACAATTTTCTAAGCAAAATTTTAAAATGACAAATTAACCAATTGATATCAGGAGCAATGTCACTCAAGATCTTTAAAATATATTGTATTTTAAAGCTTGGATCAATCTATGGATTCCGACAAATATCTAGAAGGGCAATCTATGCAAAGACCACCACTTTTTGAAAGTGATAGTTTTATTTATTGGAAAAATAGATTCGAGACATATGTTAAATCAAAAGATCTAGATCTTTGGCATGTTATTACAAATGGTGATTTTCAACCTATTATTCAAAATCCGGAAACCAAACTTGATGAGGTTGTCCCTTTTGAAAAACAAACTGATGATCTTAAAAGAAGGCTTGCGAAAAATAATTGATAAGATCGTTTATAGCTCAAGATTGATTAGATCTTACATATCTAGGATGAACAATAACAATGATTGATAACACGCAGCAGAATAATAAAGAACACAATCAAAGTTATCATAAAGTTTTCTTTATTGAACGTTTCCCTATTACCCCAACTATAATTTGGGGCTACACCAACTAACTATGGTTTACTATTCGACTCTTATCAGTCGACTTGCTATCTAACTATCCAGACTCTCATTGGGAGAGCTCTAGTTTTCTATGGATGGATGATTAAACCATATGCCTGATAATCTATTTATATAGAGAGATATCAAGGCTTACAATAGAAGATAAAAACAAACAATATATTTAAAACATCTAAGAATATCTTTTAATATCTTCTGTATTTTTATCTTTATAAGGAGATCTTCTGAAATCTTCATCTTTATCTTCATGTGTGTCACACCCCGCCAAGGCGAAAACGCGAGGCGTAAACAAGAATGGATATCATCACAACACACGGTGTCTCTATAGAGAATACTAAAATGAAAGCTAAAGTAAAGCAAAGACACATAGTGTCATAACAATACCCAAAACCTAACCAAAAATCCAAAAGGCGTCTTTATTGATGAAATGAAAGTTCTCGCCAATAGAAAGACATGCAACAATTATTCAAATTCAATCAATGCAAAAATTCAAGACAAGAAATAGAAATCTTCATGACATCCTATGGTCTCTTGCTAGCCACTTCTTTTAATCTTATTTCCATCATGCTCACCTGAAAATGAAGCTTAAAATGTCAACACAAAGGTTGGTGAGAGTCATAGGTTTAAGAATCACATTATAAACTTTTCAAAACCAATTACTGCGATTATCAAAACAATTTAGGACAATTATGTAACATATGAACTTATGCTAACATGCAATCCACATACTAGGTAGGAACGTTACCCCCGATCCATTTCAACAACTAGGTAGGAACGTTACCCCCGATCCATTACAACAATTAGGTAGGAACGTTACCCTGATCCATTTCAACAACTAGGTAGGAACATTACCCCCGATCCATTACAACAATTGGGTAGGCCAATTCACTATTATTGAGTAGGCGCCTCCCCATCCAAATAAATAACACTTGACATGTCAATAATAATAACATCAAGTAAAACCACATTCAACATGCAACAATAAGTCATATAGCAATCACATAATGTCCACATAAAAGCAAAACACATAATCACAACAATTCAAAACATTTAGCATCTTACCAACCCAATGTAGAAAATCATTTTAAAAGTGGGGACTATGAAACTCACGCTGATGCTTAGCTTCCAAAAGATCTAACAAAACTTCACAAAATTTCACGAACAATCTAAATAATTAAACACATTATTAGCTACCATCAATTAGGCATTCAACCCAATGTGATGTAACCTTAACTAGTGAAGGGGATACTAGGCTAACTATCATAGTCCTGTAATCATTAAAACCTTTACCCCATACTACATATTACATTATACTTAAATGCTACTCCTTAACCTTTCTGTTTTTACCAAATTTTACTCTTACTTGCTGCTCCCTAACGCACTACTTAAACACTCCATAATTCAAACCAAAATCATCATGCTACATAAATGATCGCTATTTAACCTCTCATATCTGCTCGCCAAAAGCCATTACCCTTTTACAATACCCCTTAGAAATTCATTAATCCAAAGTGTCCAGAATTCTCCAGAATCTGACCTTCTAAAAGTATGACATTGGTTAACCAACTTAGACGCTTACTATGGCCTTACAAAATTCAGGACACACACAATATATGAACTAACTTCCACGTGACTTAGAGTCTCTAATTCAGTGTCTAAGTATTTTTAGAAAAATAAAAACCAAAACTGAAATTCGTCACTGTTTTACACACTGATTTTGTAATGACCATTTGACCCACTTACCGACCATAAAAACTCATGAGGCCAACTTTTATGGAAAGTAGACTCTCTGAGGTTATCTACAGTATATTGTAAATTATTTATTTGATCTTTTATGATTGAGTTACGCTCGTTACAAAACTGCCTAACTTTCTGCAGTGAATTACGCATCTAATTCGAGTGATCTAAGCCCTAACGCATGATCATATCGCTATTTACGCAATCGATGCTAATGAATTAAACGAATATTATTATTATCACTAAACTTTCTGGATATTACAAACCCTAATTTATAAAACTTAATTTAAACCTTAATCCATCATAACTAAGTTACTAGAATTATAAACAAACTATAATTAAAAGATCGGATCGAACTTAAAGTGAAACCCTAAAAAAAAATCGTATTCTCTCTTCTTCTCCTCTCCTATGGCGCGGTCTAACAGGGTATGGGGCGGGTTAGGTGAATTATGAATTATATTTAAAGACCTCCTAGTAAGAGTTGTAGGTCAAGTCTAATAGTTTTTAATAGGATTAGGACTTTACTTCCTTTTCTTTCTTTTTTTTCTTTTTACCCTACTCGTCCGAATTAATGTATATATTAAATATATATGTTTTTTATATAGATATTTACAATTAAAACTTAAGTTTTTGTAAAAATAATACTTATTTGACTAAACTTTTTGCATGATACGCAGTTTTAACTACCTTTTTAAAAATAACTTTTCATTTCCACTAACATTTCAATATAGAAATTTACATTTTCTAAATCTAACACTTAAAAGCTAAACCTAACTTGAGATAACTAAACTAACAAAATAATATACGTATATATATATATACTTACACAATTAACTTTCAAACGCTCAATTATCAGAAATTATTTCCTTGTCATTAAAATGAACGAAATGAACTTAACAAATTTCCCCATCATTCTAATCTCATTGAGAATGGTCACACTCAATAGATTGGTTATCATACCTCATAAACACATAAAACACATATAAACACAAGAAATCACATAAACCATACTTTGCAATAGGACACATAAGTCAACACTAACTGTTTTGACAAACATGCTCGAAGTCCATGTTTGTCACAATGTGCTCCACAGTTTTGAAGATTTCTTTTATTACTATTTTAAGTCGCTTTTCATTCATTATATATTATTTGTCTCATCAATCTAGAATCCCCAACAATCTCCCCTATTGATGATGACAAAACAAACAAAGTCGCGTGCGAACTTCCCCTTAAATAGAGAAGTTGAGATGTAATCATCTCTTTAAATGAAACAAAATCTTTAATGCTTCCCCTTGACTTAAGATCTCCTTGAACATGTCACCACACATAAATAAGCTGCAAATCAATAAACCTGTAATCTTCTTCCCCTTTTTGTAATCATACAAGTTAAGGGTCTTTTCAGTAGAAATGCAACTTGGATCATAACAGCTACAAACCATATACCACAACTACTAATCTAGCCTTTCAGTACTCAAAATACCCGGCGCATGAACAAAAATACTGAAAAAATAACATGAGCAAATAGGGGTCTTCTTGTAGATATGCAACTTGTAAACACTTCCCCTCAAGTGGTGCATGTAGATGGTTAAACATTTAATCAATAAGCTTCCCCTGAAACCAATATGTTTACCATCTCTTGAATCTCGAACTCTGTAGGCTCTATGTAGTGATCACTGATGAAGAAAACTGAGTATAACGAATTTGATGAAGAAGTTGAATCTCCCAAACTTGTGTCTTATGTCTTGCACTATCCACGTGACGTCGAACTTATAAATAAATCTGTGAAATATAAGTAGACCGCAACCTCTTGACAAAAACCTCATCTTCTATGAGACACATACTAAGTGATAGCAAATGTGAGCATTGAGCACCATAAGAAAAATCACACACCTTTGCTAGATTTTG
Source organism: Tanacetum coccineum (assembly GCA_026074375.1). Classification (NCBI taxonomy): domain Eukaryota; kingdom Viridiplantae; phylum Streptophyta; class Magnoliopsida; order Asterales; family Asteraceae; genus Tanacetum; species Tanacetum coccineum. The sequence continues at coordinate 85,248 of BQNB010000013.1, read as the reverse complement.
ACAAGTCTTCGTCACACCATTGTAAGCACGAACAAGTTATCTTTAAAGTCATAGTCTGCAAAACTATACTTTAAGATATGATAAGACACGCACCTGTGAAACTCAACTACAACATCAAATAAGTGATAATCAATCGTCTTCGTAATCACATCTTCAATTAATCTCCAAAAATACAAGCCATAAATCAATAAGAATAAACTATTTGAAAAATAGTTATGTCCGAGATCCAAATCCATCTGAAAACCAAACGACGTGTACTATCTGATATCGTATAAAGCTAGCAGTACAAACTGCTTTATCGGACAACTCTGGCAGTATTAAAAATTCAAACGCAATAGTACTAACTTACTCCATTTAGCGACACTTTATTATGTTACTAATCCATTGCCAATCTGTCACTAAACTGGTTCTCCTTCCTCCCAAAGCCTTTTATGACACTATAACTGTTACTAAATCATCACCAACCTGTCACTCATATGTCGCCAAACTATTGCTAAACTGTCATTATCTTTTCTTTTGAATATACCTTGACAGTGATCCCAGTAGTACAAACTCTTTTCGAGCAGTACTAATCAACAACGATAGCAGTACTAACTACAAACGAGTAGTACAAAGATCATTAAGGCAGCAACATAACCTTTCCTTTCGCATTAGTAACAAGAATAACGGGCAGCACAAACAAGCTATGCAGTAGTATTAATCTCTACAAACCAAACGAGCAGCAGTACTAACATATCCAGAACAGTACTAATATGAGCGGTACTAAGTTTCCAAGGCTAGCAATACTAGGTAAACAACTTCAATATCAATTCCAAAACACGCAGCCTACTATTTTAATAATCGAATACACAGGAAATCAAAAATTGAATCCCTAAAAGTCAGGGATTTTATCTGTAAAGCATATCCCATAACATATCAACGAACCATAACACGGATTGCTTTCCATAAAACTCGTATCCTTACCCCATAATCTGCTGTAGCAGCCACAAAATAAATTCAAAAAGCCTAACATGCTACATTTTTTCTCTGTGATCAGACTAGAAAACCTTCTTGTTGATCATCTGCTACACCTGCTGAAAAGATTACCCAAAATTCGAACTCATAATGACCTGCTGAACCTCGACAACCTGCTGGTATCTAGAAACCCTACAAACATTGTGTCTTGGGCTTGTCTCTCTTTGCCTTAGCCTTCTGTTCTGCATAATACTTCTTTTTCTAATTTATCATGTCCACCATCCGCTTTGCAAAATCATCACTAGACACATTTTCTCCTTGGAGACGCTTTGTTAATTCTGCATTTACTTCAAGCTTGGTTCTAATGATGTCCCAATCCTCTTTTGTATAGAACTGTGCTACTTCTTGAACTTCAGCTTTTCTTTTATGTAGTTGTTCAGATAATTATTGCTCCTCTTGTATTCTCTTAGCTAACAAAGCATCTAAATGAACTTGTCTTACATCCTCTTCATCCTGTAAAGCTTGCAACCTCATAGCTTCTGCAAGACTAGCTTCTTCTTGTCTAATATGTTCTTTTGTCTTTTGAGTAGCTTGAACATCTTCTAAAGTCATTGGTGTTTTTCCTTCCCTTTGACTTTTAACTGGAGAAGGAACAATCACATTCATAGTCTGATTACATTGGGAGTACTAACTGGTGTATTACCAGTATTAACTCCTGTACTACCAGTATTAACTTTAATTTCAACAGAATTAAGTCTTTCTTTTGCTGCACTGAAGAAATCCATACTAATACCAATATCTTTATCCTTACTAGCTGACCTTGCTCTCCTCTTGTATGTACTAACATTCTGAGAAGCAACCTTTGATAAAATTTTAGCTGCTTCCAAGGTTGTAGGACTAATATCTTCCTTTTATGCCTCCCCTAAAGCACTAACCTTTTTAGGAGTAACAAAATCTGCATCTTTTTCTTCCATAGAATTTCTAACCAAAGAAACTAGAGGATCATCATCTATATCTTGAATTTTCCTCCCTTGATCCTCTGTTTCTTCATCCTTTGATTCAGACAAAATAAATTTTATTGATTTTCTCTTCAAGGCAGCTTCAAGAAGCTTCACCCTTTTAACCAAAGTAAGAACTGCCTTCCCATAGGTACTCTTTTTCTGTTGCAGCTCTTTCTCCAAATTATTAATTCTTAACACTAGCTTAGGTATAATGTCCATCAATTCTTTTAGATTCAAACTGTCCTCAGATAGAAAGAAACTCCGGCAAAATTTTCTTCTTCACTGCGTTTTATCTAAGCTTCTTCACTATGATTTGCCTAAGCTTCTTCACTGAGATTTGTCTAAGCTTCTTCACTGAGATTTGTCTAATACTTTTCACTGCGTTTTGCCTAAGTCATATTATCTTCATTACGTTAACTCATTTCAACCAAACCAAATCACAATCAAACAACATAACACCTAATCCAACAAATAATCATCACTTTTAACACACAATCACTAATCATTATACTGATCCAAAGTTTATCATAATATAAATAATCAACCATGTCCAGTAATTCAGATAATATTCAAGCGGTCGGTTCCGATACCCGCCCTCCTATGCTCGATAGGACTGATTACGAATCATGGTCACAACGAATCCGATTGTACTATAGGGGAAAGGAAAATGGATTGCAAATTCTTCAGTCGATTGATCAAGGACCATTTGAGCTTAGAACCACAAGGGATGCCCTCAGAACTACCCCTGGGGGAGGTGTCCTTCTTGGACCAGAAAGGCCTCGTACATATAAGGACCTTAGTGACACGGAGAAGAAACGATACGATACAGATGTCCGTGCCACCAATATTGTGCTTCAAGGACTTCCCAAAGATATCTACAAGCTCATCAATCACAACATTAAAGCAAAAGCAATTTGGGACAACGTCAAAATGCTTTTGGCTGGTTCTGAACTCACAAAAGAAGATAGAGAATCTTAGTTGTATGATGAGTTTAAGCGGTTCAAGATGCTTCTAGGTGAAAATATCAATGAGTACAATGTTCGCTTTCACAAGCTGGTCAACGACATGAGGAATATCATAATGACAATGCCTAACATTTAACTGAACTTCAAGTTCGTGAACAATATGTCACCTGAATTGGATAGGTTTGTGATAGCCGTTAAACTCAATAAAGGTCTGAAAAAGACAAATCACGAACAGCTGTATGCATACTTAAAACAACATGAGAAGCATTCTGTTTGCCACAGATTCGATGATTAATTGAGAGAACAAATCCTGTAGGATTGATCAACTTGCATTTGTGTCAACGGTCCAACCTCATGCCCAATCATCACATGTCCAGTCTCATCAATATCCCTCTTCATCAACAAACCCTCAATCACCACAATATCCACAATTCCCTGAAACATCACAAATTAACTCGGATAACTCAAAAAACTGATGAATACTTGACACCTCACAAACAAATTGGCGCTCCTTGCCTAATCCTTCAGAGCAACGCTTCCTCAGACCAACAATCAACTTTGAACCTCATCTAACACCCGGAATCAAGCAACTATTCAAGATGGTCGGGTTGTAGTTCAGAATGTTCAAGGGCGACAGAATCAGAATCAGAGGTATTTTGCTCGGGGAAATGGTACAGCAGGAAATGGGGGTGCACAGAATAGAGCTGGGAATGCCAATGCAGGTCAAGGGAAACTGGTCAAGTGTTATAATTATAATGGAGTTAGACATATTTCAAGGAACTGTACTCAGCTAAAGCGTCCATAGAATTCTGATTATTTCAAGGATAAGATGTTGCTGATGCAAGCCCAAGAGAATGGTGCAGTTTTAGATGAAGAGGAACTACTCTTTCTGGCTGGTGAACAAGGCAACACCTTTGATGCAGATGTGGATAATCAACCAGTCCAAGACTTAGCTCTGAATGAGGATAACATCTTCCAGGCAGATGAATGTGAAGCTTTTGATTTAGATGTTGATGATGAACCGACTGCTCAGTCAATATTCATGGCCAATTTGTCCTCAGTCAGGTCAGCAAATCCACAAGTTGGTCCATCCAATGCATCAATCTTATCTGAGGTACCTATTCTAGAAAATGTTATTGATCATAGTATCTCTAATCAGGACGAACATGAGATTCATAATAAAGTACAACCATCAGATGTTATTAACACAACTAGTGTCCATATGGGTAACAGTAATGTTATTCCATATGAACAATATTTTTTGGTCAATGACATTTCTGGTGTACCAAGTTGTGCATCTTCCACCCTAAATAGTGTATGTGTATTGCCTGTTAATGATACGTTCATTCCTCATGACCCAATAGCCACTGAACTTAAGATCTACAAGGAACAGGTTGCCATCTATGAGCACGTGCATAAGTTTGTACAGATATGAACGTGAAACAGCGATTGGATGATCAATGCGTATGTTACTCAATCATAATAAAACGGAAGAAAATCTTAAAAGGGAACTTCATTCTTTCAAGTTACAACTTAAGTCAACTATGGAAAACAATAAGATAATTGAAGAAACTGTAACGACTTTGAAACAAGAGTTTAAACAGAAAGATTCAAAATTCCTGACTGGTTTTTCCAATTTGAAACACCTTAACGATAAACTTAAGAATAAGCTTCACTCACAAGATCAATCCATTCAAACTGTCCATATGATGTTAAATCCTACTCAGGTTCGTTTGTCCAGTGTATGATCAAAAAAGACTAAAAACTGCACTATTGGTGCCTAAAAACCCTTTTTTACCCAGAAGGCTAAAAGGCCCAACCGGCACTATATGATGGTGATGAACTTCTTAAGCCTCATTCATCGGTTCTGTTTGCCGATTTAATTGTATCAACGTCTGAGGAAGAATTAGAGTTAGCTGAAGCTACTAGGAATAAACTACATGTGAAAATGAATGACTCTGTCTGTGTGGAAAAGAGGGTTAACATTACGCCCCCTAACTACTCATAAGAAAATTTCATGGCAACATTACCCATCAGGACTCAACTGACACCTGAGCAGTATTTTGGGCACTTAGATCTAGCAAACGAAAAGGACGATAGAACTAAAGGCCAATACAACACCCCTACTGTTCCTACCACCTTGCGGAATATGTATCATCCCAATTTACACCGGCCCATCTTGGTCCCTAGGAACGCTTCCAACTACAAGTCAAGGTAATGATTGGTCTGAATGTAATTTACTAACTATTTTTGGGATTTTGTTTAGAAAACTTGTAAAAAGCGTATCACACCAACAGGGCATAACTGAAGGGGAAAGGGGTTTTGAACAAACAAAAAGGTGTTACTTAACCGAAGTAATTCCATTTTTCAATCTACTCAAAGAACATTTTGAAGGAATTCAAAAATCTCTAGTCACTGAAGTTAGGGCAATGAAAGCCGTTTTTGAAAATTTGGAAGCCGAAGTGGACCAGAATGAGACAGACTTACGGAGTGGTGAGATTGAACGGAAAAACCTTCTCATCACCAATGAGAACTTAGTTGCTGAATGCTTGTCCAAAGATGTGTTTTATACTGCAACGGATTCTGTACTAAACGTGTCTAGATTTTCTGACATGCATGATGCTTTCACTAGTGCTCAGAAACGTATTGCCGACCTTGAATCTGAAAATTTTAATCTGAGAAACAAGATTCAACATGATGATCACGACTCAATGATAAAACATTTTTCCAAACTTAAAGTTGAACACTTCAACTTACAATTAAAGTATCAAAATCTCAAAGAACATTTTGGAAACAAAAAACCAATGACATCTTCGGATACTCCTTTATTTGATTCACTGTTTGTGATTGGGAAACTAAATGAACAGATTCAAATTCGAGGCAATACGATTCGTGAATTAAATGAGGCAATACGATTTGTTAATGTGTTCGCCCCAGACCCGAACTCTAAAGCATCATCCATATGGTGTGTTAGCAGTACTAACTAATGGTGAATTGGAAGTACTAACAGATGGCCTACCAGTATTAAGTTTGTTAATACTGGTAGCCTGAGCTACCCTCTTCTTTTCTTCTTCAAAGGCTTGTCTTGTAGCATCATCTATAGCTTTAGCAGCCATTTCTTGAGCAATCATCCTCTCTTTATCCATCTTTCAGGCTTGTTAAGCTTTCTGTAATAGTATGTTGTTCTTCTTTTTCAGCAACATCTTCTGAATCCTATACATCATTGTCTATAGGAGAGTTTTCAGAAGGTTTTTCTTGTGCAGCTTGAACAACATCTTCTACTAAAATCCTTAGCCTACGAGGGTGTAGTGGAAGCAGTATGTATTCCTGAGTAGGTTCTTTATCTTTTTCTGATGAACCTGCAACATAATGTTCTTGTGTACCTGCATCCACATTAACTTGATTTTCTACACTAACAGGGATATAGTTCATTGTATTTGTTAGAAAATCAAGATCAAACATCCAATCAGGACCACTTCCTGCCACATTAGGTTGATCTTCAAGGAAATCAATGTGCATGTTCTCTTCAACTCTTTTGGTTCTTTTGTTGTATACTCTAAAAGCCCTAGTAGTAGTAGAGTATCCTAACAAATATCCTTCATCTGATTTCCCATCGAATTTGCCCAAGGGATCTAAGGTGTTCAAAATGGTCAAGGGGTACCCAAACGGTCTCATAAAACTAATACTAGGTGGTTTACCTATTAATAGTTCATAAGGTGTCTTATTTTAAGGTCTGGTCACTAATACCCAATTCAGTATATATCAAGGAGTGCTTACTGCCTCTGCCCAAAATGGGATAGGTAAAAGTGAGTCTGCTAGCATAGTTCTAGTATCCTCAATTAGGGTCCTGTTATTCCTTTTTGTAACACCATTTTGTTGTGGTGTTCTAGCTACACTAAACTCCCTTTTTATCCCTTTCTTAGCACAGAATTCATTCATAGCATGGTTCTTAAACTCTATCCCATGATCATATCTAATGATTTTAATTTTATGGTTTAATTGGTTTTCTAAGCCTGTGATAAATTTAGAAAGGATCTTATTTGTTTCATCTTTAGTAGCTAAGAAAAATACCTAACTGAATCTGTTGAAATCATCAGTCACAACCAAACAGTACTTTTTCTTATTAATACTTTCTACTGAGACAAGTCCAAATAAGTCCATATGAAGTAATTCTAAGGGCTTTCTGATGGTTCTTTCTAACTTGTCCTTACATGAGGCCTTATGTTGCTTACCCTTCTTGCAGGCAACACAAGTGTGGTCATTTACAAAAACTTTGGAAGATAGGCCTCTAACTAGGTATCCCTTAACAAGTTTGTTTATATTTTTGAACTTCACATGACCTAATCTCCTGTGCCACATTTTAGACTCATCTGTTATTGCATTTGCATATAAACAAGTTATACCTCCATAAGGAACAATGTTCTTTAAATCCAAACTATACACATTATTCTGTCTAAGAGCTCTAAGTACAACTTGACTTTCATCAAGAAGCTTAAAGCTAGGAGACAGGATAAGGCATTCAGTGTCAGTAAAGAGGACACTGTTTTTCTTGTCACATATTTGTGAGACAGAGAAAAGGTTAAACTTAAGTTCATCTACAAAATAGACATCATCAAAGTCTAAATTAGCAGTTTTGATTTTTTCCTTTACCCGTTATTTTACCTCCTTTGGGATCGCATCCAAAAGCCACAAAGCCTCCATTGTAATCATCATAGTCTGAAAGATAAGCTTTGTTGCCAGTCATATGGCTAGAGCAACCACTATCCACCACTGCATGATCCTGTAAACAGATCTCTGGATTGCCCTACATAAAAAGTAAGAGAAATTAGTATCTCTTAGGGACCCAAGCCACTACTGACTTGGAAATCCCTTTTGGGTCAGCATACTCAAACTTCTTGAGCATGAAAGATCCACTTTCTTTGGACACATGATCCATGTAATTTCCCTTAGGCTTCCAAACCCACCTTGACTTCTTAAGAGCATTATCCATCTTACCCTTACCAGTATTAACTACTGCTCTTGTCCCAGCAATAGTCATATTTGTAACCCTAGAAGTTTTAACATCTTGTTTTAAGTTTTTAGGTCTAAAAACTGGTTTTGTGTAGTAAGATCTCTTGATTGGTGAATATAAGGCTCTTGGTCTTACATTGTCCATTCTTGGGTAAATTGGTCTAATAGCACTACTAGTTTATGCTATTTTTGGGACAAATAGCCTAGCAGTACTAACAGGCCTAGTAGTATTAATAGGCCTAGCAGTACTAATAGGCCTAGCAGTACTAATAGGCCTAGCAATACTAACAGTATGTACTGCTCTTTTCCTATTTGGCCTAACAGGATTAACCAAACCTGTCCTGGTTAGTACTCCTGATGGGACAAAAGTCCTTCTTGCTTGAGAGTACTTCAAATTATTTGAAATTTTTTGGTGATTTACCCTTTTAGCATTATCCCATACTGGTTTGACCACCCTTTAACCAGTATTGACCATAGTTTTCAGCTTAGGTTCTGGACTCCTTTTGGCATAAAAATCACAATCTTTGATCAAATGGTCAGTACTCTTACAGACAAAGCAAGCTTTTATTTTCTTAAATCCAATTCCTTCTTTCTGAGAAATTTGACCAATTTTATCAACTTAAGTTTTAACTGTTTGAGTCTCATTAGTCTTAACAGGACTAACTATGTTTACTTTAGACACATCATCCTCATCATCTGAGTTCCAATCCTTAATGATAACTTTATCTCTGTTAATCTTTGGTTTAGATTTTTCAACTTCATTTGTTTTACCTACAGTCTCACTAGTTTTAGATTTACTAGTATCAGTATTAAGCTCAGTTGTTTTTGACTCAATGATTTTCTTTCTAATGGCATATTCATCTAAACCTGCAAATGATATGTCAGCTCTTGGGGTTAGGAAGTTCCCTGTTATAGGAGGGGGAACAACATGATACCCATCTGCTTTGGAGAACCTATCATTTGCTGGTGTGATCTCTTCATCACTTGATCTGACCTCAAAAACACTCATACTAATCTCACTATCAGTTTCAGACTTGTTACTCATTTCATCCAATTGTGTGCCATATCCTAAACCATTTTTATCTTTAGCACTCATTTGACTGTTGAGTAATTTATTAAGACCCTTTGATGATTCTTCCCATTTTTCTATCTTAACTTTCAACTCATCTCTTTCCTTAACAACTTTTTCTAGTTCCATTTTAAGGTTGTTGATTTTTATTTCTCTGCACTTAAGCTCATAGTTTTGAAACTCATATTTTTCACCCCAAGCCAGTTCATTCTTTTCATGTCCAAGAATTCTAGATTCTAGAGATTCTAAGGCTAACTCATAACCCTGAATTTCTAGTCTGGCTCTGCTATGTTTTTCTCTTTCACTATCAAAGTTCTTTTGAAGAGTTTTAAAAGATTCAAGACATTGTTTAGAACAGTTTTGTACCTCATTGTCAGAAGAACTTGATGAGCTTGAGGAGGAGATGGCCATTAAAGCATAATTAACTGGTTCATCAAAATCATTGCTCCAGTCATAGCCTCCTAGACCATCTTGAGCCACCAGTGCTTGTGATGATGGTTCATTTGTTGTTGCATTCCTCCTGCCATTATCACCATAAGATCTTTTCCCTTGGTTCCTTCCTGATTTGCATTCCTTAGCAAAGTGCCCTTTCCTGTGACAGTTGTAGCACTCAACTTTTGACTTATCAAAGGTAACAGGTTGTTTTCCTTTGAAATCCAAGTTCCTTCCTGTCTTCTGAATGAATCTCTGCACCCTAACAGTCAACATGGCTACTTGCCATCTAATATCCCTGCCATCGAAGATCCAAATCCTCTAAAATCATCTAATCCATCTGTAAATAATCCTCATTCTCAAGTTGAGGACTGGTTGTTGGTTGTGCAAGAAAGGAGTAAGCTATATCATGAGCACTTGGAGTAGATGGAACTTGATTAATTCCACCAGCAGTACTAACCCCAAAATCTCCACTGGCAGTACTAACTTCATTAGTACTGTTAGTATTCTTAGAAGAAAGAAAAGCCAAGTACTGAGTATTTGATAAGAAAGTTGAAGATTTTTTCATTTCGTCATCATAAACCCTAATGTTGTTGTAGAGGTCATCAATATCAATCTCATCAATATCTGGCTTATTTCTCATGATCAGTGCTATTTGACCCCAAGAAGGAGGAAAACTTCTTAAAAACTTTTGATTAATGTCTTCCTTTGATACATAGGCTCCATGAATTTCTAGTTGACTTATGAGTTTCTGAAATCTATCATAAGCCTTATCTAAATTTCATTAGATGCAGTAACAAAATTTTCAAACTGATGTTTCAGAACATTCTTTTGCATCTTTTTGGATTCCTCATTACCTCCAAATCTAGATTTTATTGCAGATCACAAAGATTTAGCATCAGGAACATTATGGAACTTGAGGAGGTACTCATCAGGTATTGCTAAGAGCAAGATGCTCTTAATCCTTTCTTGATTCCTTCTAGCAGCCAATTGTTTTGCAGTCTTAGGAACAGGAGGACTCGATTGTTCTCCCTTCTTAATGATAGGGATCTTCATAGCAATGATTGTTGGTGGAGGAGTATCTTGATCAGCCATCTCTTTGATTTGTAGTAGTTCTGATTCAAAAGAAGTTCTTCTTTTTCAGAGTTTCCTCACAAGCTCTGATATCACTTGTAGGATCCCTTTGCTTAATGGATCTTAACCTTTCGCTTGTAAAGGGTTTGTTGCCTTAGATAAATCTAAAGTACAAACAATGTATGAAACAATGATTATCACTATTGTTACGCGGAATTTAATCAACAGGTAAAGAAGAACACATTCTAACACACTGTATATTGGAACTTTGAATCTGCCTCGGTTACAGATTACAAACTATGATTACTATATTGATCTCATATGATCTTTCAGTAGAACTATATTACTAACTATGCCTAGGGATCCTTTTATAGACTAAAGAAACCCTAATGGGCTTTACAAAACGCGTATAAAGATAATGCATATCTTTTCCTAAGATATCTTATGCATATCTTTAACTTTAACTAACTTAACTATTACATAAATAATATTAACTATTTAATACTACCAGTACTAACTATGATAAACCTTCTGCGAGTACAAACTATTATACTAGCAAAACTAACTATACTACTAACAGAATTAATTATGTTATACAAAATTCCTAATAATACCTCTAAATAAATATATTTAGTAGTGTTACTATTCTTCAATTTGAGCATTATGTATTCCTGGAGAAATTAAGTAGCCTTCCCATTAATTTAGTACCTCTACTAAATAAATTAGTATCGGTACTATTTTTTGGCCATTTCCCGCATCACTTCGTTCCAATGCCTTAATTAACATGAACCTGCAATAAGAATGAATTAAGTACCATATTCATATAAAATGATATAAAACAAGATAATAAACATGAGAATTTAATATAGAAAAGTATTAACTATTTGATGTCATCAAATATCCCCCACTTGAATTCTGCTTGCCCTCAAGTAGTCATTTTAAATATTTCAAAAAGATTATTCTCCTAGGTTATTTCCCATGAAAGACATGAATTTTAAATTACCTAAGCTAGAGAATTCCAAATCAAGCACCTCACGAAAGGAGAAACAAATCACACATGTACTCTCACTAATATATGTGTTTCAATTTTGGTGATCACTCAACTTCTCAATCATGGCGAGTATTATATCATAGCTTTGGCAAGGATACTAATCTCCACCACTAGAGTCTAGACGCAACTGTTCAAAAAGGAAAATGGGTAGATACAATACACAGGCTAACAGGGTGAGTCATTCAATCTTTACCAATACCAATACTCTAGAAAAAGCGACAAAACTCCAAATCTATGAATGAGACACATGTGATTGCTCAAATCCTTAACTCGAGTAAGCTAAAGGTTAGGATTAAGAATGATTAAGGGAAGGATAAAGACATGGGAAATATTATAATTGGTGTAAAATGAAAAATAAACAAACAAACAGTTTCCTAAGTCCACAATCAAAGCGTCACTAGTCGCATTCAATCCCATAAGGTAAAATCCAAGGGTCAAGAGTCAAGGGGTCTTCAAAATACACGAGTTAATGCGTATAAAATATAGTGTAATATCTCATAATCTAGGCAAGTAAGACGTATTAACTCAGCCTTCATCAACAATGAACAAAAATTATGTGTCATTTTTTAAAATATTTTGGGTAAAATCAGCACATAATCTAACCAAACACACTCAAAATCACACATTTCTATCTCCCTTCCCTCACTTGAGATGTATAATACCCTCATTGTACAAATATAAACTTAAACATAATAAGAGATAGAAATGGTACGGGTTTGAAAGTGCTACCCGTGAAATACATCATAACGGATATGTCTAATCAACGCTATATGGACAAGGCGGGAATACTTATCACTATAATACAAGACATACAAAAGCTGATTTATATTTACTATCAGCTATTAACAAAAATAAATAATAAAACTTGCTTGCATTAATAACACCCATTATAATAGGACTTGAGTAATAGATGAAGAGAAGTATGAGAGGAACAGAGAATTATTATTGAGTGGTGTTCCAAATGAGTACAATAAGACTATCATGTAGATAACGTGTTATTATAAATATAAAGAACAAGAGTAATATATGAAGAGAAGTATGAAAGTAAGAGAAAATTATTGTTGAGTGGTGTTCCAGATGAGTACAATGCATCCCTTATTTATAAGGGTGTAAGGAATATAACCCTTAACTAATTAATTACTAATTCAAAGCTAATTAACTATTCATTCAAAGTGAATATACATACATTATGAATATCTATTCTTATAAAAGATGTTGATCCCACTTGAATGGATCTGAATTTCCTTGCCTTGTGTAGGTTTAGTTATGGCAAGATAAATCCTATATAACTTATGATATAACTTTGTTTTATTATTACTAAGATTAGCGGAATCTAATTCTTTAATTTAAGAAGAATTCTTCCAAAGAAACAGTAATTAATAATGAACCATATCAGATTTACAAACAAAAGCTTCAATATGATTAATCACGATACTCTAACTAGTATTAGGTTACAAAACCTTGAAGCTATGAAAACTAACTTATGAATGGACGCGTTTTTGATAACATAGAACTATCATATACCTAGGTCTCCTTTTATACACCAAGGAGTCCTAAATGGGATTACAATATTTTCCTAAGTTATCATGATCTTCTAAACAAATAACTTATACGTATCTTTTACAAAAATATCTCATACATATTACATAATCAGTCTTTATCTTTTCTTTGAGCAGTCTTTATCCTTTCAGCAATTGTAATCTTTCAGCAGTTGTAACTTTGTACCAGCGGCATTAACTCTTAACACTAGTAGTAGTAACTTATACACCAGGAGCATTAACTGTGTACAAGAAGTAGTAACTACTTAGAATATTTTCTTCAATCTTCACTAACTTTACTCTAGCAGTACTAACATATACTAGCAGTAGTAACTAGCAGTATTAATATACACTACCAGTACTAAGTTACACTAGCAGTACTAAGTTGTACTAGCAGTAGTAACTAAGTTACACTAGCAGTACTAACTACTTAGCATATTTTTCATTAAGATTACTAACAGCATTAATTTATGCTTAGCAGCAGTAACACAAACCTTAGCAGTAGTAACTCTAAGATCATCAAAAAGTCTTTTAATACTAACAATCCTCCCCTAAACTTGATATTTATCTTCAAAATCATCAAGTTTCTTCATTAAAAGCTTCATTAATCACCAGGAGGATGCTTCCAAACACTTCATTGATTCTTGAGTTGCTTTGTGATAAGCTTAAGAAGCTGATAACACATTTCATTCCAATGATCAGCTTGCAACTTCTTATTCAGCATATCTATGATTGTAGCAGGTGTAAGGGATATCTCTTCTCTACCAACATAAAAACATGCAGATTTTGAAACCTCACAAAGTGTACTCCACAGGAATTAAATAGCCTCCAAACCAACACTTTGCTTTCTCGTAGATTCCTCCACACTACATCTTCTATATGATGTTCAAACATTGTCTTTAGATCTCCCTATGGCACTCTCTCATAGCCCTCCTCTGGCCTTGTATACGCATGCTTAGCTTTAACCAATTTCCACAGAGTTTCCAAATCTTCCCTGTCAAAGCTTTTAAGCATCTGAATAAAGGCTGAGTACCTCTTTGAACTTCCATCAGCTCTTATAATTTGATAGTAGCTGATCTTTCCTTCTTTAACAATCTTCCAGTCAACAATGCTTAGAGGTTTACTGGCTAAAGGTATAGCATCAACTGATACTTCCTCTTCATCAGGAATAATTTTCATGAGCTCTTTCATCTTAGTTGCTTCCTGATCATCATCCATCTTCTACTTCTTTACATTCTCTTGTTCTAGCTCATCTCCTTCTCTTTTGGAACTTTATTCCATTACTTCTGCTTTCTTGGAACTTTCTTCCATTTCAGTGCCTTCCACCAACTCTATTCTGAAGTCAACAAAGGTGTTCACCCTCTTGAAAGCTTTGTCAAATAATTCTTGAATATTTGCAAAGGACTTGTTCTTTAAGTCTTTAGGCTTCCATCCTGCCATATTCTTCAGGTAAGTATACATGATACTCCTTTGTTGAGCTCTTGTAGGTGGGTTGTTCCTCTTTTCTTCTGCTCTCTTTTTGCAGCAAAGTGTTTCTTTCTTTTCTCCAAGAGTTGTACAAACAAAGTAGACTTCTCTTCAATTGTCAACTCCTGTTGTTCTTGTGCCTGTAATCTTTCAGCCAGTTGATAGTCAGCATCTATCTTTGCTTGAATGTCATCTTAAGCAATGTTGGCTTCTTCTACTTGTTGTGCTTTCTCCTTTGCAGGCCTATCTTCTTCATCAAACTTTGCTTGTAGCCTTAAAGCTTCTTCTTCATGAAACTTAATCTGATCTTTCTTCTTCAAAGGTTTCTCTGGTTCTATCATCTTTGCTTTACCCTTATCCTTTAAACCTTGACCCTTAACCTGTGATGGTAGTTGTAAAGATATTGTTGGAGTTGATTCACTTGGCTCTTGCATAACAACCCCTTTTGTCTTAGGTCTTGCACTCTTTAACTCTGCCAGTGTTTGAGCCAAAGTAAGTTTAACATTAGTTATTGTAGCAGCACTAACTAGAATTGTAACAGCATCAGTCACAGCAACTAGTTCCTCAACAATATTTCTCTTCTCATCAGATTTATCAGTAACTTCACTTTCAACAACCACCTCATCACCATGTAAATCATTTACATCAAACATTTCAGCATCATGAACATTTTCCAGGGTGATGTCTTCATCAGCATCAATATCATGAATTTTCCTCCCCTATTTGGATGCATCCTCCTGATCACCCAAACTAGCTTCATCAGAGAAAACTATTCTTGCAGATCTACCAACCATGTATAATCTTTTAAGCTTATAAGTTCTTGACCCTCCTTTCTTCTCTAACTTTTTGACTCTCTTCTTTAAACTTGTTATCTCCTGAGCTTGAGCAGTCTTTCTGTTCTCCAGGTCAAGCACTCTTTGTTGCAATTTAGTATAAAAATCCATCAATTCCTTAAGTTGCATACTAGGCTCCTCATTGACAGCCTCATCTGCTACATTTGTAGGATCACTAGGAACATTAGACTGAGGTGCCTGAGTGTCCTTCTCCTTAGGTCACCTATATTTTTGTTTCCTTTGAGGTTGTGATGATGATGGTTGAGTAATGATGGGTGTGTGATGGGGATCAGTTGGCATTGCTGAACCTTCACCCATTTCTTCTTAAGCTTGAACCACCATGGTTGGAAATAAGGGTGTTTCCCTTCCAGAAAAGTCTTTTCCTTGCCTTCTCATGTTAGCAAAAATTTTCTTTGTGTGAGAGGGTGTAACATAAATCCTCTTGTGACTTGACATCCCCTCCAATTGATTATCCAAAAAGACTTGTATAAACCTTGGATACATCAAGAATTTACCAGCATTATCCAAGTTCTTCACCATGCTTTCAAAAATATACATGGAAAGGTTGAACTTTTGGTTTGTGGCTAAACAGATAATTGCAGAAGCCTTAGTGCTACTAAATTTATTCCATGCAGTAGTCTTAACACTTAGGCATTGCAAAATAGTATGAATAAGAAATTTCCATTGAGGGGAAAAGAATGCCTTATAGAAAGTTAGCTTATGTGTAAGTTTTTCATACCCCATTCTTGTAAGTTCTTCAAAAATGGCAGCATTAGGCAAGCAATATGTACCTTCCTCATCATCCAATTGAAGGTCTCTTCTAACAGAAGCTTCAGTAACAACTATCTTCTTCCCATCTACTAGGGCTTGTAACTGTTGTTCCCCATTGACCGTTTTCACCTTGACAGTAGCCCAAAATTGCTCAATACACGAAGTATATATAGTAGGATTAACGGTTAAAGCATACTTTATGGTGTGTGCATTCAAAAAATCAACAACTTGTTCAAACCCCTCACTTTCAGCGGGTTTAGCCAAAAACACTACTAAATTGTGAGTATCAGCAAACTGTAGGGTCGACATTGTGATAGGTTTTGATGATGAATGATGAAATTAAGTTAGGGTTTGTGATTAGAGAGTATATGATTGAATGAAATCGATTAAATGAGTGAATGAAACACTTAATCGAAGTATTTATGAAACTACCCTCAACAGCATTAACGTTCACCAGCAGTTGTAAGTTATGCCTAGTAGCATTAACTTTCAACAGTAATAGTAAGTTTATGCCTAGCAGCATTAACTTTCAACAGTAGTAGTAAGTTTATGGCTAGCAGCATTAACTTTCAACAGCAATAGTAAGTTTATGCCTAGCAGCATTAACTTTCCCTAGCAATAGTAAGTTTATGCCTAGCAGCATTAACTTTGAATCACCAGCATTAACTCCAATTCCATTCTAATCAGCTTTTCCACCATCAAATTCACATTTTAGCTCACAAAATCTCTCTGTTTGTTTTTTATTTCTCTCAATTCTTTTTACTCATAATTCTCTCTTTCTGTTTTTAAACAACTTTCTTTCTGTTTTTATTCTCATCACTTCTCTCAATTCTTTTTCTCACCAAATCACTATATCTGTTTTTATCACACATCTCTTTTTTTGTTTTTCAACTCACAAATTCTCTCAATTATTTTTCTCACTAAATCACTCTATCTGTTTTTATCACACATCTCTCTTTCTGTTTTTCAACTCACAAATTCTCTTAATTCTTTTTCTCACTAAATCACTCTATCTGTTTTTATCACACAAAAAAATTTTTTTCCTCTTTCTTTCTATTTTAAACTCACAACTTCTCATCAATTCCTTTTTCTCACTTAAATACTCTATCTGTTTTTATCACGTCACATATCTCTTTTCCCCACCCGTTTTTAACTCATTAAATTTTCATAATCAAGACTTTTGAAGATTGAGCATTCCAATACTTAGCAATTCAAATACTTGAAATTACTTACAACAATGCTTTTGTAATCAAATCTGCAACATTCTTGTTAGTATGAATCTTGATCATTTGAATTAGCTTCTTTTCATTGGAATCTCTGATAAAGTGATGTCTAATCTCAATGTGCTTTGTTTTTTAATGAAAAACATGGTTCTTAACTTTGCATATAGTACTCTCATTATCAATATAGATCTTTGTAGGCATAAAGTTATACCCATAATCAAGCAATTGATTTTGAATCCAAAGCACTTGGCCATAGCAACTTGAAGCAACTGCATATTCAGCCTCTGTTGTGGAATTAGCAACCACAGTCTGCTTTTTGCACAGCCATGAGATCAATCTACACCCAAGGAATTGTCAACCTCCTATTGTGGACTTCCTATCCAAGCTTGCTCCAGCATAATCACTATCAGTGGATGCTACCAAATCAAAAGGTAAATCTTTTGGATACCAAAGGCCCAATTTAGGTTGACCTTTTAAGTATCTAAAAATTCTTTTAACAACATGAAGATGTGACACTTTTGGGTTGACTTGGTATCTTGCACAAACACACACTGCAAACATAATATCAGGTCTAGAAGAAGTAAGATACATCAATGAACCAATCATTGATCTATATAAATGAACATCCACTTCTTCACCATCTTTATCCTTGAGCAAAGGATTTTAAGTTTCCATAGGTGTGCTTGCTGTCTTGACATCAATAAAACCAAATTTCTTCAAAATCTCAATCATATACTTGTCTTGACTGATAAAAATTCCATCCTCCTTTTGCTTTACTTGCAGTCCTAAGAAGAATGTGATTTCACCCATAGAACTCATTTGAAACTTCTTATGCATCATCTTCTCAAACTTAGTGCATAATGACTTCTTTGTAGAGCCAAAAATGATACCATCTACATATACTTAAACTAACAGAATATCACCTTTGTCCCTTCTGATAAACAAAGTCTTGTCTATCTTTCCTCTCTAAAACCTATTATCTAACAAATAAGTTGACAAGGTTTCATACCAAGCTCTAGAAGCTTGATGCAGTTCATAAAGTGCCTTTTATACTTTGTATACTCTGCCAGGAAAGTCTGGATCTTTAAATCCTGGTGGTTGACAAACATAGACTTCCTCTTCAATCTTACCATAAAGAAAAGAACTATTGACATCCATCTGATACACTACAAAGTCTTTAAATGAGGCATAGGCTAATAATAGCCTAATTTCTTTAATTCTGGAAACAGGGGCAAAGACTCCATCATAGTCAATCCCTTCTTCTTGTGTGTACCCTTGAGCAACCAACCTTGCTTTATTCTTTATCACAATGCCTCTTTCATCCTTCTAGTTCCTGTAAACCCATTTAGTGCCGATGGGCCTTTTGCCATTTGGTAAATACACTAGGGTCCAAACCTTTTGTAATTTGAATTGTAGAAGCTCATCCTGTATAGCTTCTATCCAGCTTGGATCCTTCAATGCATGAATTACCTTTTTGGGTTCTTCTTATGATAGAAAGCAAGCAAACAAGCAATTTTGAAAATCTTTATGGTTTGTTCTTTGCTTAACTGAACTAAACAAACCATGTTCTTCCAAATTCTTTGTCATTCTTCTTGTTTGGGGTGCTGAATTCAAGTCTCTAATAATTTGTTCAACTGGATGATCTTTGTGTATTCTTGTAGTTAGAATAGGACTGACAAACATAAATGTATCCAAATTGTTCATGTCAGCCTCTGCACACACATCTTCATCATTATCTGAATATACAATATCTTCCAATTCAGGCATATTTGGGTCATTTGGAAGTTTAATGCTTAATTTTCTACCAACAACATTAACTTTATTTGTGCTAGCAGCATTAATATTGTTAGTGTTGTTAACATTATCATCCTTCTCTTGATCATTACTTTCATCCTCTTTACTTGAATCACCACCTTCTTTTCCTGGTTCTTTAGTAATCTTCTTTTCATCATCTCTTGAAGGTTTAAATCCAGCATCAGGAGAACTTTTTGAATTTTAAGAGAATTGTAGATCAGCAGGCCACAATGGTAGCAGAATGTAATCTTTCCCAGGTACTGTCTCCATTCTAGCTTTACCTGCATCATCACATGCTTTTGTACCTGCATTACCATTAGACTGATTTCCTGCAACAACTGGCTTATAATTCATTGACTTTGTTAGTGCATCAATATCAAAAAGCCAGTTTGGTCTAGTTCCTGCAATATTAGGTGTATTTTCACTAAAATGGACATGCAGGTTCTCTTCAACTATCCTAGTTCTACTATTGAATACTTTAAATGCTTTACCTTTAATTGAGTACCCAACAAAGAATCCTTCATCAGCCTTACCATCAAACTTAACTAAGTGATCTATAGTATTGAGAATTGTAGCAAGACACGCAAATGGTCTCATAAACCCTAAAGCTGGTTTTCTACCCAGAAAAAGTTCATAAGGGGTCTTGTTATGAGGCTTAGTTACTAATACCCTATTTTGCACATAGCAAGCAGTATTAACCGCTTCAGCCCAAAAAGTAGTAGGTAGCTTAGAATCAGCTAGCATTGTCCTAGCAGCCTCAATTAGTGTTCTATTTTTCCTCTTAGCTACTCTATTTTGTTGAGGAGTTCTAGCTACACTAAATTCTCTTTTAATACATTTTCTCTCACAAAACTAATTCATCTCCTTATTCTTAAACTCAGTTCCATTGTCACACCTAATTACCTTAACCCTTTGATCTATTAGATTTTCTACTCCAGTTATAAAGGACTTAAGAATGCCACTAGTCTCATCCTTAGTAGCTAGAAAGAAAACCTAACTAAACCTACTGTAATCATTTGTGACAACTAGGCAATACATCTTTTTCATTAAGCTTTTTACAAATGTTGGACCAAACAAATCCATGTGCAACATATGTAAAGGTTGGCTGATTGAACTTACTGTTTTGGACTTACAAGAAGCTCTATGTTGCTTTCCCTTTTGACAAGCAACACAGGTTTGATCATTTTCAAAAAGTTTTGAAGGTAAACCTCTTACAAGATTTCCCTTAACCAGTTTATTCATAGTTTTGAAATTTATGTGTCCAAGCCTTCTATGCCAAAGTTTAGATTCATCAGATGTGGCTTTTGCAAAGAGACAAGTTAGACCTCCTTTAGGAACAATATTCTTTAAATCAACACTATACATATTGTTCTTTCTAGGAACTTTAAGTAAAACATGACTTTCATCAGTTAACTTAAAGTTTGGAGATAAAACAATACATTCAGTGTCATTAAAGAGAACACTATTCTTTTTGTCACACATTTGTGAGACACTAAAGAGGTTAAACTTACAAAACAAGGTTGTTCATAGGTCAAGTTAATCATGCTTCGAATTTTCAAAAACATGGATTTCAAAATCAACCCTTTCAAGTGCCTAATAATCAAGTGACACGATTTTCAAATGATTTTTCGAACTACAAAGAAGTCTAAATGATCAAAGACGATTTAGGAATTTGCAATATCAAATCACTGTATTCGATGGAAAGGAGAGTTTTAAAAAACGAGATTCAAAATACAATCAAGAATCTTCAAACCGCCTTGATGAATCAAAATAATGCTTTTCAAACCAATTTGCAAAATAATCTTCAAAACATGTTAAGTAGTTTCTTTCAAGCCCAAGCCTCACCTTATCGGTGACTCATCTCGAGTAATACAATTCCCTAACCCGAAGGGGCGAGATTGATAGCAATCACTACCCGAAGTGGTGTAAGCTTTTACGAGGGAATCCACGAATCCAACTCAAAACCTATCCCTGAAAAAGTAGTGGAACTAGTAGACCGAGGAAATAACGGATGAGGAGCAAAATGATTTCCAAGGAAGTACCGCTTAAATCCCACCTCTGGTTATCCCTAAACCAATTCTGGAACCCGAGATTCCAAAGACTTTACCAAAATCAACTGACCGATTCCGGAACCCGAGATTCCGAAGACGGTACCTAAGCCAAATATTCCTTACCCTTTAAGACGAGACAATCAAAAGAATCAAGAAAAAGCTTCATACCAAAAAGAAAAGATTTTTCAAATGTTTCAAGATTTGCGTTTTGATATAAAGTTTTAGTGCGGATGCTTAGCGTTTTTTAAATTGCCCAAGATATTGATACTACGATAAGGGATTAAATAGGAATAAAGAAAAGTGCTCGAATTCGTGAAAATTCCAATGAACTAGAAATGCTTGGCGATGCTCCTTAAAAGCTTCCCAGGGAAAATCCAGTAAGATCCGGGTAAATTTCTTATTCCTTTTGTATTCCCAGGAATGAAGATATAGTCACGGCCTAGCCATCGTGGAGCGAGCATAAATCTCATGCCCCTTAATTTGGAAAAAACTTTCTTGCCCGGAACTTTCACCGACTCCAATGACTTTAAAATTAGAGCGACACGATCCAAACTTACCCTAACGGTTTATCCGAAGACGACTATGTTAAAGTTTGAAAATTCTACTTTCCCCCCGATTTTTTTAGTTGTCGTGATTTCAAAGGCCAATCCCGAGTACCTCTTAATACTTGGAAGGTCAATTTTTGAAACTGGTTGTACCTTTAATTGACGTTTACGAAGGAGAAATCACCCTTCGTGGTCTACAACGAAGAGCCTGCCGTCACATATCAATTTAGACCAAACCAAGAAATATTCCTCTATGGAGTGACAATTCGGTAAACTGAATTTGACATCATTGATGAAATATGTGAGGATTAGTGCCACCAGAATTGTTATGATTTCCTCCTAGTGATGATTTTTCAAAGTGGCAATCCCACTTCGACGTCCGAAGCCGTTTTCACTCTGTAATTTACTTTGGAAGAAATTGAATGCTTATCTTTATGGAACAATCAATTTCTTTGGAAAGTGAAATCATGATGATTGTGATCCAGAGGAAGAACATTTATGTGCTTTGACAATTTGGTTAAATGATGACTCCGTTTTTCAACATCCTCCGATGGACCTTAAAAAAAGTGAAGTTCACCGAGGCCAAAAATCTTCAAGTTGAAGAGCCTCCGGAATTGTAATTAAAGGACTTACCTAACTTCAATAAGAATATGCTTATTTGGAAAAAACCGATAAGTTACCCGGTTATCATAGCTAAAGGTTTAAAAAACGACAAAAGAAGCTCTCATTAATGTTCTAAATCTCTATAAATGTGCCATTGCTTTGGAAAAAAAACCGAGTAGCAAGGTTATGACCCTCGTTTTTGACTCATAAGAATTTTGATGGAAGACGATTGTAAACCATCGGACGCAAAGTCAAAGACGGTGAACCCAAAAATTCAGGAAGTCCTTAAGAAGCAGGTGATTAAACTTCTTGATGCCGGAAGGATATACCCGATCTCCGACATCAATGCAAAGCCCTGGGTAAGTCCTAATCTATTGTGTACCTAAAAAAGGAGGAATAACCGTCGTTGCAAATGGAAAGAATGAATTAAATCCGACACATCTAGTTATCGTTATGGAGAGTAAGTAACGATTATAGGAAGCTTATGAACGAAGCGACTCGTAAGATCATTTTCCCTCTCCCGTTTCATCAGGATCTAATGTCTAGAACGTTTAGCGACAATGAATTTATTGTTTTTCTTAGATGTGTTTTTTTTGGGATATTTTCAAATTCCAATTGATCCTCAAGATCAAGAGAAAAAACGACTTTTTACAATGCCCGTCAACGGTACTTTAGCTTATCGACGTATGCCATTCGGATTATGTAATGTCCTCCGGAACTTTCAAACGTTGTTATGATGGCGATTTTTTTTAAGACATGATAGAAAAGACAATGGAGGTGTTTATGGATGATTTTCTATTTTTGGTTGATAGTTTAGATTCAATCCCCTTTTCTTAAAAAAAACAAAAATACCCCCCCCCTTGAACGAATGTTAAAAAGATGGAAGACACAAATCTATTACTTAATTGGGAAAAATATGTCAGTTCATTGTGCCAGAAGGACGTTGTGGATTTAGGTCATCGATATCGAAAGTCCTGAATTGAGGTCGACCGTAGCAAAAATTGACCGTTATTGCGCAACACCCTCATCCGAGCTACCATCAAAGGAGTTAGAAGTTTTTCTTAGGTCATGCAGGATTTTACCTCAGTTTTCATTCAAGACTTTTTCCAAGATTACTAGACCAATAACTCACCTCTCTAAAAAGACACACCTTTGTATTTCTCAAGATTGTATCAACTGCTTTCGCAACCCTAAGAAGAAGCTTTACCGAAGCGCCGATCTTAGTTGTCCCGGATTGGAACCTACCCTCTCGAATTAATGTTTGATGCACAAAGTGATTTTTGGCGATTAGGGCGATTCTTGGACAACGTAAGACGAAGATTTTCAAACCGATATCAAATATGCTAGTAAGACAATGACCAAAGCTCAAATTCATTTACACTAAAAGGGGGGGGGAGGGGAGGGGTGGGGGGAAGAAGGAAATTCTCGCCGTAGTATATGCTTTTGAAAAGTTTCGGCCATATCTTTCGTTATCAAAGAAGCCATTGTTGATAATACTGACCACTCCGCTTTAAAATACCTCAAGAACAAACCAGTATGCCAAACCAAGGTTTGCTTCGATGGGTGTTACTTTTAACAAGAAGTTCGATATCATCATTCGTGACAAGAACAGGAAGTGAAAATCTAGCCGCCGAATCATTTGTCACGATTCGAGATCCTCACAAAGATGTTTTGTGGAAAACAAAGACAATAACGAACCTTTCCTTTAGAAACTGTAGGTTTCTTGGAGTTATAATCTAACGTAAGCACCCCATGGTTAGCCTTTTTTTGGCAAACTACCATGCGGGGAATTTTCATCATAAAAGTAAGTTCAACTCAACAATAGAGGAAATTTTTCAAAGATGTAAAACATTATTTCTGGGATGATCCCTACCTCTTTCGTATATGTGCGGATCAAATCATTCGTAGGTGTGTACATGGACACGAAGCTTTTGAAATCCTCAAGGCTTGTCATGAAGGACCCATCGGGGGCCATCATAGTGCCAATCTCACCGCTCGAAAAGTATTTGATGTCGGTTTCTTTTGGCCCACTATATATCGAGATGCTCATTCGATGATCAAATCTTGTGATACGTGCCAACGACAAGGCAAAATTTCTCAATGAGATGAAATGCCTCAAAACGCTATCCAAGTTTGTGAAATCTTCGATATATGGGGTATTGATTTTATGGGACCTTTTCCGTCATCCAAAGGGAATAAGTATATCCTTGTAGCAGTCGACTATCTTTCAAAATAGGTTGAAGCGAAGGCGCTCCCCATAAACGATGCTTGTGTAGTTGTGAAATTTTTAAAGTCTCTTTTTGCCCGATTTGGAACACCAAGAGCTACAATTAGCGATCATGGGACCCACTTTTGTAATGATCAATTTGCCAAAGTGATATCTAAATATGGAGTCACAAATCGTTTAGCTACCGCTTACCACCCTCAAACGAGTGGTCAAGTTGAGGTGTTAAATCGTGGTCTTAAACGTATTCTTGAAAGGACGGTAAGAGAAAACCGTGCCTCATGGTCTGACAAGCTAGACGATGCTTTGTAGGCATTCTGAACCGCTTTCAAAACACCGATCGGATGCACACCCTATAAGCTCGTTTATGGAAAGTCTTGTCATTTACCGGTCGAATTGGAACACAAAGCTTATTAGGCTCTTAAACACGTAAATTTTGATCTTTAAAATCGGGTGATTCCCCACCCCCCCCCCCCATCGAAAGCTGAAACTAAATTAACTAACCCGAGGTTCGAGATCAAGCTTATGAGAATTCATTGATTTACAAGGAGAGGACGAAGAAGCTTCATGACCAAAGAGAACAAGAATCAAATCTTCAATGTAGGTGATCAAGTTTTACTCTTCAACTCCCGTTTAAAGATATTCTCCGGAAAGCTTAAAACTCGTTGGTCGGGACCTTTCACTATTGCTCAAGTTTATCCATACGGAACCGTTGAATTATCTCAACCCGATGGTCTGAATTTCAAAGTAAATGGTCACCGTGTGAAACATTATTTTGGAGGAGACATACCATCCAAGGTAGTCCCGGATCTCCACACTCTCCCTAAGGACAACTAAATTCAAAGATCGAGTCGAGCTTGTGACTCGGTGACCAAAAACAAGCTGCTTCGTGGGAGTTCACCCCATGCTTATCCATTTTTTTTCTATTTTTTTAAATAGTGTGTTGTGATGTGTTGACGCTATCCTCTTCCGATATTTCGTTGTTTGTTGTTTATTGTGATTTTTGCAGGATTGAACCAACGATTTCTAAAGCCTCTCGTGTTCGGTGTTGTGTCCCGTTTCACTCGAGTTTCCTATCCTTTGTGTGAAATTAGTTTGGGGAAATCCGATATCCTTTCATCTTATGATTTCACGTTTATCTTTTGCATAATTTCAAAAACGCTTAGATTTTCGTAGAGACCACCTTTAAACATGAGGACAATGTTTCGTTTTAGTTTGGGAAGGGAATCTATCGATTTGATGTTACCTGCTTATTGTTTTGTTCTCACATACCTGTTTTCCCCAAAAATAGCAAAAAAATTAAATTTTTCAGTCTTGTTATTTAGTTAAATATCTAAAAAAATGAAAAAATAAAATAAGTGTTTAGACAAAAATGTAGGTTTCCCGTTGGTGAGAATAGAAATACTTTTTTAACGCCAATCGAACGTGTACTAGTTCAAGCTTTATATCCCTTAACAAATAATGATATGGAAAAGTTTGTGCTAGACTCATGAAAGAAGACTGTTAAACATGCTAGACTTGAATCATTAGTAAATGAAGACTTGTGCGAATCTCAAGTAGCTTTTAAATATGCCGAGTTGGATTTTATATAGGCTAAGTATTTGCGAATCTCTTTATTAGAGTTTTTAAATTGCAAAGAATAAGAGATGATAGTGTTGATTACGAATAGGATCAAAAACAAAAGTTTATTTGAAAACTTAAAAGGCTTAAATAAAATAACTTGTGGAATTTTCTTCCCCCGAAGTTTCTTAAAATGAATTTTAATTATATGTGTTTCTCTTTAATTTTTACAAATTAAAGAGTTTTGCTCTTAAACAGTCCTAATCAACATATTAGAGAAAAAAGTTTTATCGATGATGAAGTCAACATCATTTGTAAATAAGAATTTTAGTTCAAGTTTATACTTTGGTTTTCTAAAACGAAATTTTTCTATTTGCAAAAATAATGTGTTATTAGTAAAAATGTTGTCAAAAAAAAACAAAAAAAAATTGATGAAAAAGAAAAAAATGTAGTTGGTGAATAAAAAAGATGCAAGTTATAAGTCTTTAGTGTTAATAATTAAATTCACACTCCCATCGCAATAAAGTAACATGGGCATTTGTCTGTTCGCATTCCCGTGTTGACATCGAAAGAACAAGGTTGAGATGTATAATTTAGGGTTGGTATCATAATAAGTACACGAGCTCTTGTCGGAGGCGTGGCCGATGTGTCGTCGAAAGAAAAGTGATACAATTCCTAGCCTAATAATGTAAATAATAATAATAATGTTGCCAAAGTTAGAAAATAAATAAAAATTTCCTATATCTAAAACCACGGTATTCTTTTGAACCGAAGGTTTGCAAAAGTCTACAACTTTTTCATCGAAGTTTCATGAGTCTCGATTATTATTCTCCGGATGGGGGGTCCAAAGGCCCTTAGCACTTTAACCCGATGACGGTAGGGATGCTAGAGAAGAAAGTCATTCATGGGGCAATAGAACCAACTATTGTCTTAGCTAAGGAGGTTTTTGTTTGCTTTAAGTTGTGATCTTACTAAGTGATTAACATATTAGCCCAAAAGGCCCATGTGTAAAGCTTGGTCGGATTTCAACTATCTAAATATATGGATTTAATGGTTTAAATTAATTTGAGCACACACACTTAAATATATGATATGTGTCGGGAAGAAAAATTCATAAGTTGTAATTATAAATAGTCTTAGCATCTTAGTTTGTAATTAACAATGATCTTATTTTTAAGCTTAGTATGGGAAAAGTGAAAAATCGGGAATGATGAAGTTATCTTTTAAGACACTTTTCAAGTGCTTTTAGTTCCATGATCCTAAAAATTACCACTAAGGTAATGAAAATAATACATTATGTCAACACAAGAATAAGTTGTAGTTAGATAGTCTATAAAGAAAAATCATAAAAAATAATTAAAAAAAAATTTGAAAATGGGAATTCGGGTGTTTTATAACTTGTGAGATCTCTAGCTCACTCAAAAACAAAAATCTTTGCAACTCTTTCAAAGGTTAGTTTTGGGGAAGTGGTTAGATAATTTGTTATAAGGCATGTAAAATTCTGCGTGAGACACGGCAATCGATTAGTTTGGGAATTTGATAATGTAAAATACACATAACTGTTTATTACCAAAAATGAACCTTAAAAGACCCAAAACAATACTAAAAATGGCAAAAATTATCTATGTTTTTGTGTTTTGTGTGTGCAGGTACGGATAAGTCAAAAATCACAAGAAAACATTCAAAAAACGGGCAATCACGAACACGGGAAACGGAAGAGCACAAGAGAAGCCAAAGATTCAAAGCCAAAGCCAGAAAAAGTCAAGCTTCAGTCAAAAGTGGTCAAAAAGTCAAAGAAAGTCAACTCTCAGTCAACTTCAGTCAACTATGGGTTAACAAAGTCAACTCACTAGAAGACAAAACCCCAAAATGTTTCAAATCAACCCTCCAAGTTTCAAAAGTTACAAAAATGGTCCCTTAAACCTTAAATACCCTACCCGGATCCAAAAGCCCAAATTAAAAGCCCATTACCCTATCCCAATTCCCTTTTATAAAACCACAGGGACTTTTCCTGCCAATTTTGAAAGTTATTTTACACTAAAACGTGTGATAACCAAAGACAAGGACCAATTTTGCCATTTGCCCAAAGTTTAAAACAAATTACCCCTTTTACAGTTTAAAAAAGGCGCGAAGAACATATTACTGTTCATCGTCTTCCCATTTTCACTCCTCAGTCAAAATCAAGGGGGTTTTCTTAATTGGAGGCTAAAAAGGATAATTCATGGAGTCTATAACATGATGGCAGGGTCAAATCAGTCATCTCTATGCCTTCATTAGCTCACTTAGTAAAAGAATCACACGTGGATGTGGGAAAGCACACAAGGATGATGGATTTTGCTCTACTTACTCTCACAAAACAAGCACAAATGTCACATCATGGATTGCCAGCTTAGCAATCCGTGTGAGATGAAAAAGTGATCCAAGGGCTCAAAATCATTATCAATGATATGGAAATTTGTACGGGCAAGATCAAAGGAGCGTGAGATGCAAAAGGAGCCTAAATCTTCATCAACTGGCTATAAATAGCCCTCACTATCACACACACAGAGGAAGGTAGTTAGTAGCTTTTAGGGTAGCTTAAATTTCCTTTTTAGCTTAATGTAATTTTTTTGTAATTTCCTTTTCAAGTAATGTAATCAAAGTTTTTAAGTGAAATGAATATTCAGTTTTATACTTTGTCTCATAAGCTATCTCTTTCTCACCTATAAGATTCACATCTTTCCTTTTCCCATCAATTGTTAAGCTAAAATGCTCATAAGCTCCTATAAGCTCTGTTCAGCTCTCATGAGTCTATAAGCTCATGATTTGAGCTCAATTCAGTCTTAATATAAACTTAAATCCTAAAATCAGTTAATACCTTAACTATTTTGGACTTGTGAGCTTTTGGAAGGGAGACCTATCATGGAAGGGTCTCCAAGGACTATTACTGGCTTATCTATGATAAGCCAGAGCTAGTAGATAAGCTCTAAGAGCATGTTAAGCTTCTGTTAAGCTGAAGCTACTTGTAAGTTTGCTTTTAAATTCCTTTGTCTTTAATTTCTAGTTTAATTGCCTAATAATTGCTTATTAGTTTAGATTTGCTTATTTGCTTATTAAAAAGTGCTTATCTGTTTTCTAGCTGCTAATTTGAGTTTAATATTGTTAATTAGTGCTTATTCATCATTTGTTTTTAGCTTAATTATTTTAGATCATAGTAGTTTCATTTCTGTCTTAAAAACATATATACAACCAAAAATTAGTTCGCGAACAAGTGTAGATCTTTAAATTCAGCTTTAATAATTGTTGATTTATGCTTATTAGGGGTAATATAAGCTTTATGATATCTGGTATTAAGGTCTTATTCCTTAGATTATCATCTTAGTTGCTTAATCAAATTTGTCAAATAGTTAAAGGAGTGTTTGGATTTAGCTTGTTTGACCTCTAAAAGTCAACACTAATTGGTAGTTTCTCTTTGGATAGTTAGAGTTTTATAGTTGAGCAAGTTTTAAAAAGAATTTGATGATTAGTTTTAGCTTAAAATCAACTTTACTTAATTTTGTCTTCCTGCACCAGGGAGAGGTATTTAACCTTAAAAGCTTTGTTGTGGGATTTTTGATTTGAGCTTCTAGGCTTTTAGACTTGTGTTGCATTGTCATAAGACACTCTCAATAAGAGTGTTTAGTGTAGGTCTTTACACTTTAGTTACCTGTAATTTGGTACCTGCAAGTGGCAATTTGGTTTTATTTTTAGATTTGAGCTTATATTGAACCTTGTGCAAGCTTTTAAGTGACAATAAGCTAAAGAAGGCTCAAAAGCCAACTTACTGTAGTCAAAATCTTTGTGATCTTTTTGAGTGCTTAAATTTCAACTTCAGCTTATGTTTGCTTTACAAAAAGTGCTTAAAATTGCTAGCTTAATAAATTCCAGCATTTAGTTTTTGTAAAAAGTCAAAAATAAAAAAAAAGGAGCAAAAAGGTGCTAAGCACCCTTCTAACCTAAGACCTCTTACACACAACACACACGCTTTAACACTTTGCTTCAATAGCTCGTCCATCATCTTTTCCTTTCTTTAAATACTTGTACACGTTTTTCCTTTCCTCTTTCAATAATAAACCGTAGCATATAAGCTTAATTATCCAGCTTATTAGATAAGCTGGGTAAGTTTTCTTATTTTTTGTAGGATCCCGATATTATCTTATTACAACGTTAACTAATTAGTGACCGAAGCTCCATCGTAGAGTGACCGAGCTTCCTTGTTTCGACTCAATGAAATTGAGCTAAACAATCTCAAATCTCCCCCGAAATGAGGTCTTTGAACACGGGAACGAGTTTCCTTATAGACTCAATAAAAATTGAGCTAACAATCATCCGCTCCCGAAGTGTAGTTTCATTGATGAACACTCTTCATGAGATCAGTGAGAATGCATTTGTCGTTTAAGCCGATGTTCTTGGTCTTTGCTTCGAATAATCTTTTCCTCATCTTTATATTAACGATCTTGACTTTGAGCCTTTGTCATGTCCTTTACGTCTTTGCCATCTTGCGATCTTGTGGACATTGACAGTCTTGCTCATACTTTTGCAATTATCTTGAGAAAAGCTTCAAATCAGAGTTAGCGGAAGTCTTTTGTCTTTTAAAATCTTGAGCTTTCTAGATAGTATTCTTCGTAATTGAGCATTGAATGGGATTGAGGTGTCGTTACCAAACCAAAGGTTTGACCTGCAGGTTTACCGTTAGTGAAAAACAAGAAAAATGATTATGAAAATCAATCGAACGTGTCACCTCGTTCTAGAGTTTTTGTAACACATAGAGAGTGTCATGTTTTTATCAAAATTCATCAACCGTCAATTCATTTACTGGACCCAAATCGTTATCGAGTTGGTCACTTAGTTATGATTACATATAGAATCTCAGCAAGTCACCTACCGAGAGCTTGTTTATGGTGACTCAAGCAGGATTTTCTATCTTCATTGTGATACATTAGTAACACTCGGATGTTCTGGCAAATAACAATCAATGATATTGCGAGGACTCTTGATAAACAGCATTGTGGAACTGATGATGTTCAACAAGTTGTTTAAAATGGAATGTGTCCTAACGATAACGAGATTTTTATTGATCTCTTGGCTCTAGACTCGATTAGTGCATTTTGGTTTTAGTACTCGGAGGCTGGAGCAGTTTGCCACCTATTCAATATCAACAATCTCGGAGTGAGATGTCAATAGATAACGTGTGTATCTCCATGACAAATGAGACAAGTTTCTGTTGAGAGAAACTCGAATGGCTGGGAAGGGTTGTGCATTGCATCACTGGGTCCATGATGTCGTTTTCAATGTCAGCAATCAACTTGTGATTCTGACAGCATATGTATTGACCCGGTTTCTGCCTTAAGTTGTGTGGAGGGCTTCTTTCTTTAGACCCTTTATCCATACATTTCTTTTTCATTCTTCAACACCTTCAATGCTTACCAGGACGTCATTACTAACACCTTGTTGTGATTGTTCCAATGTTAGCTCAATCTTAGTCGGCATTATTCCCATATACATTCATCTCCAATCATACCTAAGGACTGCTATTTCTAACTTTGGATTATCCTTGGGTAGATCCTCCGGTTCTGGTTGGATCATAGGATTGATTCCTAACCTAACCACCTTATGACTTCAGATTCGTCATGAAATTAAGATGTTGTTGGGTATAAGATCGAACCATAAAACCTTTTCTTCAGCACATTGAGTCGAATAGATCATATTTTAATTACATTTTCTCCCCTTATTTTAAATAATAAACACTTAGTTTTTTTGAAATACCTTGTGATTAAAATATGTCTTGAAAAATCTGTGGGAGAAAATATGGTCAGCATGAATGGTTTGGAACATTTTGATAATGTTTTGAATACATAAGAATGGTCGTTGATGATGTATCCAAGAACATTAAAACTTTGTTTTTCGAAAAACTCCCCCTCAAAAATAGGACCAATTGAGAAATTGTTGTCTTTTGAAAACATTGTGAGGGTTGGAGTGTTGAACACACAATTTTGAAAGATTATGAATTGTCATCGAGAAATTCTTGAAAAATTGTGTTCAACTTTTTGAAAAACCAGATGTTAGAGGACTTCTCTTCTAACGGTAAGGGTAAGCGCACTGAAACGTACACTATCCTTTTTCTTGAGCTAAAAACATTGAAGCATACTGGTTAGGGAGAGCGAGGATTGATCCCCGATAAGGGGGATCTTAGTGATTACTAGGTTGCGATTTCTTTTGGCAGGGACTTTTTGAGAGGTGCTCCCTCGTATACTTACATCAGAGATCCGGTTTGGAGGTTGTGCCACAGGTTGATCTCATACAGCATTTCTGTGAGGGGGCATGCACCTGAAAAGGTAACTGCCACTGACCTATTTTACCTACGTAGTATGGACCGAGGGGCATCTAACACCCGTATCTATTAGCATAATACATTTTAGGCCACGCTAAGGAGAGAAATGGTAGCATTGGTTATCAGGAGGTCATTTATTGGGCCGTCTTGCTCTCACTTGGTCTGGGTGAGTGATGATATTAAGAATGATACTTCATTATGGCCTGTGAGTTACCGTTGATTGACATGGGTGAGCTTGTTAAGCTCAACATTTGTATGAAGATAGGAGATGACTGGGCTTAGGTAGCCCCAGGACCAGAGAGGCAGCAAGATTACTGCACAGTGCCGCCTAAGGCCCTGAGGAAGCTCTGCAGTAGATAGGGTGAGCTCAGGCTGATCCAGCACCCGTACATGCACCTCAGCCGCTACCACCACCTCCAGCTGCGGGTAGGACTATGCCCTAGAGATTAGGGAGACTTGAGGAGGAGATTCAGGGACTACGTAAGGATGTCAGGATTTGCGGGGACTTATGGAGAGTTCCGATTCCAACCAGAGAGAGTACCTCCACTGTATGATAGTTGTATGACGCAAGCACTTAAAGGCTAACGGGCAGACTTATTAGGCATTTGATGGGACTTTTTGAGGTAGCTCCCCACCTGTTTTCGAGAGATGCACCAGACAGAGGACTGGTGAGGCCAACACTTCCGCGGCTCCATAGATCCAGACCCATGATTTCTCTATCCTTTATCTTTTGTATTTTGTTATATTTATTATTCATAACATGATGATCTAACTTTAAACAGTATTCCCATACTTTTACCATATATATTATGTATGACGTTTTGACTTGGTTATGTCGCATGATAAAATCATGCCTGCAGAAATTCAGCACCGTAGTTCATGAATACGTTACAGAACCAAGCAGGGTATCCAAATCGAGAGCATAATTGAAAAGAGATAGTGTTTACAAGAGTGTGGAAGCTGAAGAAAAGTCTAACTTAAAGACTTCGCTGTAAACAAAAGTGCTTCCCGGGAGACAACCCGGATTGTTATTTATTTTTATCGAGTTTGTCTTCCCAGACATCAATACGGCGTATCCGCTCCATACCATACGGCGTATTGAATGTCTGGACGTTATCAGTCCTTTATTTTTATGCACTTTAAACATTATTGTCAGTTCTGTCAATACGGCGTATTCATGCACATGATACGGCGTATTCAACAGACTGACCCGTATTTAGTATTTAGTTTAGTTTAAATTAACCGTAGGTACCAAGATAGGAATGCATGTTTTTCCTATAATTTGCACAGGACCTCGCAGAAAGAAAAGAAATCGACAAATGTTGGTGGAGAATCTACGATCTAGAAATTTTGAAGTGTTGGAGTCTTGAAACCTCAAGACGGTTGTTCAACACAAATCTTGCTCATAAACTCAACATGGAGAATCTACCGAGCAAAATATCAGGGGAGTTTCTCATTCTAATTCTTTTTAATTCTTGTTTTTAATGTTTTATCTATACAACGAGGACGTTGTATAATTCAAGTGGGGGGATGGGAATTAGAATGATACTTGTCCTATTTTTCACACTAAAATGCTTAAATTATGCTCAAATTTAAAAAAATTTCAAGCATACTTTTGTGAAATTACTTGATACATAACCTGCACACAATAACCCTTGTTAGATATTGTGAGGATTTAACCTTATCCGTTTCCAAATGTTTACCCAAATTCCACAAAAATATGAGTGTGCCGGTGATGTTGTAGACTTTAGAACTTGGCTTGGTTTATTATCGATCGAACCAACAATAATGAGTACTATGGATTTAGATGGAGTAACTTGTTTAAATTGGTAAAATTTTAGGATTACACCCAAAAAGCCTATACATGTTGTTTTATTAACTAACTACACTGGTTAGTTAACCCCCGTATAAACCCTTTGTTTACTCTCATCTTAAGAGTAAGATACCCCTAGAACAACCCGTAGAGCCAATCCTTTAGGAATTACACCAACTATCTGTTTTGTTACACCTTTACACCTTAGCCTACCCTATTAGATTATGTCCATTTATCAGTTTCTAGTTGCTTAAAGTGTAAAGTATGTATTTCCCGAGTCTTGTGTTAATTTTCTATCTTTGGTACGGTTGAGACAAAATTTGCACATTGCAAATGGGAATGTATAAAGTAGTCAAAACTCATGTATTTTTACTACCAACGAAATTATTGGTACATCCGAAGAATGAAGAATTACCTAAGGAATTATCCAAAGTTATTATGATCGTGAAGATGGTGAAATTACATCGAGTTTTGTAGTATAGTGTACCAAAAAAATTAGAAAAATCGCAACAAAAAAGAGAAGGAAAGTTTGGAGATAATCGCAAGAGCTTAGACCGAAGGAATTATATGAAAGATTAATTATTCGTTGATACGTCTTATAAGTCAACGATGTAGAGTATTGTATAAAGTGGTAGATATCGCCACTTGTCTTGTAAAAGTTTGTAAAGTATAGGATGATTGGGAAGTTAACCGTTACGGGAACGCCAACTTAGGTTGTTGTTTTTTATCAATGATCAAGACATTTGTAAATAGTTGTGTCTTTATCATGGTAACGGTCGGGGAAAAGTGTCTAGAAACTTATATCTTGGACCTAGTCTATTTGTTTCGTAAATTTTGTTTAACAACAATTTAATTCCCTTTCCTAATCATTAACCATGGGTTTTAAGTGAATAAGGATGTGTACGAGCATGTATGTCTATTCCGTTGTTACGGCCATGTATGCATGTCTCAGCTGCCTTATTGGTTTATTACTATCGGTGAAAGTTAGAAGATCCATACCTATATTAACTCTATTAGTCTTACTCTTTAGAGCTTATTCCGTAGGTGGAAGTGAGCAGTCACATGTGTCTATCCCGTCGTTACGGGTGTGTATGTATGGTCTTTGTCGCCCTCCTAAATATTGGTATCGATAAAGATTAGTTAGAGTAATCAACCCTAAGCCTTATAACAAAAAACCCATTTAAACCTTTATAAACTTGCTACTCCTTAGCTCTAGTCATGGAGATGTGTATTCTTGCCAAGCCTATGATAGAATACTCGTCGTGACCGAGCAATTAAGAGAATTAGTTATATGTTACCACATAGATTAGTTGAGTGATTTGAGTGTTTTCATCCTTCTTAATTATGTCCCCAGGTGTTTTGAGGTTGTGTACTTGGTAATAAATCAAATAAATGCTAAACGGAAAAATCCTTAGGGTTACATTTTCATAAACATCTAAGGAGTTACTTGAGGACAAGTAGGAGATTCAAGTGGGGGGATATTTTTATGGACAAACAAATAACGTCTATTTTTATAGATCCATAATACCCATGTAAATAACTCGTTTTATTATAAATAATTGCAAGAATTGCTTACTTAATCGTGTCATATTTTAAGAATTGTAGAATTATGGAGTACTTGGTGAAAGTTAACTAAAAGGCACGCATTCTGGAGCTTAAACGAAGATATTTTGAAGATTATTGTTTTGACAACCAATACGCCGTATCCATCAAGGAAGATACGGCGTATCTGTGCCTGCACTCACCAAAGACCACGAAGGAAACAATACCTAAGACACCATATCCATAAGACAGGCAAATGACTATTCAAGCTATATGGGAATAAAATATTCAGGAAGATATCAAACGTGGTCTCTACTCCAAGAAACCCCCAATATGCCGTATCTAACACTTTGGATACACCGTATCGAACCGACTCCAGACCTTATAAATAGAAAACTCAAAAACGAGTTTTAAGTGTGCTAAATCGTATTCTCGATACCTAAACCATAAAAGTCAATTTTCAGAGGAGAAAAATAGCAGAAGAGGTCGAGCAATGTAACCAATTCCATAGGAGACAACGTGTAATTTCTTATACTCTTGTAATCGTTCAGTTTTTGGTATCATTCGTTAACTCAGTTAGTTTACCTTGGCTAGATTATTACTTTTGTATTAATTATGACGTTTGAAGGCTAATACCTTTGGGTATTAGCCATTGTTAATGAAGCACTTAATGTTTGGTTTGTTTATCTCGATTTCTTAATTTATCGTTGATTGCTTGTTTATGTTTATCATCATACTTGTTTACGTGCTTTTGTATGCGACCTATCATTCAATTGGATCTAGTGATACAGACCAAGTAATCTAGATACCGGGATAGCTCTCCATATAGTGATTTATACATCTACAGGCCGAACAATAGATCACAATAACGCCCATATCTATCACCCTTTATTGTGAGGTATTGGGCCAATAGGTGACCTTGTAATCAACGAGTACTTCTAATCAATTGTAAAGCTTAGTTTAGTGGACTACTAGTGTATGAATTGACATTAAGCAGTAAGTGGGTAAAGTCTCTATGAGCTAGGGTTTAACAAGATCACCATTGCCTTAATCCCTAGGATAGATTATAATCAGTAAATAAGGATGATTTATGCGGATGCGTTTAATTGTGATAGGATTCTACGTGTCTAGGTCTTAGGAAGAAGTAACGCCTAAGTCTTAAGAATGATATGCCGCCTCAAGATAAGTAATCATTGCACTAATAAACAAACCAACATTCTGAGTGGATTAATAATGGTTAATACAATTTTATTATATTTGGCTAGACCGCTCTTTTATTCTCTGTTAATTTGCTTGTGTGGGTTAAAGTGTCTTGAATTGGTTTTAGTCACCACCAAACCCGTGCCAGTCTCTCAGACTGAAAACCCTCCTTATCCGTTAGATTTAGGATTAACATAAGTTTAGCATAGGTTTAGCGTATATTAGACTAACTTAGATTAGAAAAAACAAAGTATTAATAAATTGAAAGTGTTCCTCGCTCTTAGTGATCGACACCCTACTTACCATGAAACTCCCACTGACCAGGTACACTGCCCGTTAAAGTGTTGTTTTTTGTTAAGTCGGCAAAATATAAATTTAAAACTTGAATCATAAATTAACACCACACAATGACACAATCAAATGCACAAAACCCCATCCTAGCTACGTATGCTTCTCTCAAAAGAAGTTGTTTCATTTCTTTACAAAGATCACACGCTTCTATAGCTTTTCCTCATTCCGAGATGTTGAATTTGAATAAGGTGACAGTCCGCTCCAGCCTTCGATCACCAAATAACAAAAGTACACTTATAGAGTCTAGAGCCAACGAGATCAATCAAAAATCTTAATAGGACACAAATTCTAATATACAATTGTTGTTCATCATCAAGAATACAACTTGTGCAAGAGTCCTACGCGTTATCCTTGTGATTCTGCCAGAACATAAGAGTGATACTCTTTAGTATTCACAGTGACGATGGAAATCCTTCCAAAGTCAACATCAAATAGCTCTGCGGTAGGTGACTTGCGAGATTCTATATGAATCAAGCTTGTGTCAACTGGATATCAATTTTGGTCAAAAAAAAGTAAATGAATTAAAGACATAAGCAGAAAAGATAGTAACTACTAGATTCACTCTTACCGTTTGTTGCATTTTGAGACGTTTCAGTAATGAGAACATGCAAGTATGGTGAATCTAATACATCTGTGTTAGAGGATCTTACACTATATGCTGGAAATCCTGTATCAAGGAGGTTCTTCTAATTTGAACCTACCTGATCACCAGTCGGTCCTCACGGAACCGAAGGTTAATGCTACTGAACTTTAACGAATGTCAAAGCCATATTCGTCCATATCGCTATTATGATCACTAAACATTAAAATGCAGGTACTGACGACAGTGTTTAACCTCATTCCAGCTGAGTCAAGATTCACTACCACATGCTCATGATCAATCGACAAAGATAAATACATGATGAAAGCTAAAGTACATGTGTCAAAGTCTTTCGCGATCTTTGATATACAAGAACTTCCTCAAAGAACATCAATGATAATATTGTAAGCAGATCAAGTAAAGATCATGTTGAGGGAGATTGGTTAGCAAACTTTCAAGATAATGGCATGTGGGAGACAGATCCCCAGATCGCAAGATGGCATAAGATTCCAGGATAAAGATTTAAAGATCTCAAAGTCAAGAACAAAGTCAAGGCTAAAGACCAAGATATCAAGATTAAGTCAAAAGATATCAAGTCAAAGATCAAGATCCAAGATCACAAGCATGCAAAAGGAACTTTAAAAGAATTCCCAAGAACACAAGGCTCCAAGATTCAAGACGTCACAAGAAGTGAATCCATAAGTGCAATGACCACCCCTTAGGGACGATTGTTAGCCTCGATTTAGTTAAATTAATGGTCAATAAAAATTCCTGTATCCTTGCTATAGGAAAACGATAAGTTTACGAGAATGAAAATGTAAGCTAATTGGGCCTAGGTGTCGGGCTAAAACCCATTAGTTTGGCCCAACAAATCCCACACAAAACCCATAAGGGTCCAACTCCCTTGTACTATAAATACTATCATCCTAGCATGTTAGGTGGGTGTTGGTTACTCATTTCTTTACATAGTAATCTTACCATTTTACTTTCCTTTACTTTCTCTTTAAACCCTCTTTCCTCCTCTAACTTTTTATATAATTGTTGTTATTTTGATACTGAAATGATAGGTTAACACAATAAAATTAGTAGAAACATGGAGAACCTATTGGTGAAGAAAGGTGGGGCAAAAAAAATTCATGGCCTAATAATTATTTTTCCAGGCTGCAAACTGAAATACAAAAAAACAAAAATAATTAGAACAATTATAGTATCATATCAAATAAGATGTGAAATTACCGGTAAGCTAAAAACAAACTACCAAAGATTTCTGTCCAAATCTCATCAGCCCAAACCATCCACAAAACTTGAAAATCACATAATTGAAGATCTATTAATAGAATGAATGGTCAAACATTAATATACACCGGTGACAACTTAATAACTTTGATTCAAAACAAAATCCACAAACGGTGAACAAAAACCCTAACACCTTAATTAACTCTTTTACCTAACTATAATGATATAGCAAGAATAATCATGACTTCTACCCATCATTTTAACAAAAAACCCTAAAATATTTTAAGCTATTACTGACCAAATTAAGAAACCCAAAATAACAATTGCATAAAATAAATCACATATCAAAAAATTTCACCTACAACCATTATGTGTGCCTGATTTTTGTGTAAAAACCAAACAAATGAAAAATCAGATATGGTTTTTACCTAAAAATATCTAAAAATTAAGTGGAAGACATGTGTACAACATGCATCCAACCGCAAAATTAAGTGGCAGCTTAGTGGAGAAGGCACTAAGAAAACCCACTAACCATTATTTTTATCCCTTTAGCCAATCGGCTCAGCTTGTGAACAGTGTCGGCTCAAGTTGTGGCTCCACAATGCATAAGCCGATCCCCTCCCTAAAACCGATCACCTACCTCAGTGGCTTCGCTACAGTATCGGCTCCATCAACACTTGGATAAATGTCATATAGCTAATTAGTATGATGGGGTTCTAAAAATGGGGTTTTGATTTAAGTGATTGGCAATGAATTATACCTACCTTACACCATATGACTCAGAATCGCGTGAAATAAGATGATTAGGGTATGAGATCATAACCATAAAACCTTTTCAAAGAGTAACAAGCACTTTAGTCGATAAGAATCACTTATTATTTCAAGATCACATTTCAATACATTTCTTCCCCTTATTTTAAATACTACTGCTACTTAGTTTTTTGAAATACTTGTGATAAAATTCGTCTTGAGAATACCATGGAAAATCATTTACTTAGCTTGAATTATATGGAAACATAAACTTGCTCCCCTCAATTTTACCTATATATGACCCCACAAAACAATGATACCCGAAGTTGTAAATGAATATAAAATGAGGTTTGAACACTTATCATCTTATAACTATTAGTCAATTGAATTGATCATATTATTTGTTGTTATTAGAGACTTTTTGGGAATGGTTTGAATACATAAGAATGGTCGTGAGATGATGTATCCAAACTCATTAAATGTTGTTTTTCGAAAAACTCTCCCTTGAAAGATGGAGTGTTGAACATACAATTTTGAAAGATTATTAATCGTCAGTGAGAAATTCTTGAATAAATTGTGTTCAACATTTTGAAAAACATCATGTTAGAAGACTTCTCTTCCAACTCTAAGGGTAAGCGCACTTATGCGTACACTATCCTTTTTCTCGAGCTTAAAACTTTGAATGTCTTGTAAGAACATCTCAAGACCGAGAAAAGTTGAATTTCTCGTTGTTAGGATAAGTTATCTTTATAGATAAACTTTCCTTTATTTGAAGTTCGGGTTACGTACTGATATTTGCACATAAGCCATCAAGAAAAATTAGAAATGACATGTTTTGAAAGCATTTGAAACTCCTGTTCGAACTTCATTTACACGCCCTATCCCTGAAATTTAATCAACATTTCTAGGTACGTAAATGTTATCGATTCCAAGAGACATGTCGAGAAGAATATTTTTTGAAACATTTTCTGTTTTTTTTGATTTGTATTTCTTTTTGAAATTTTATATTTTTGTATTTTTCTTTTTGAAATTTTATATTGTTGTATTTTTCTTTTTTCAAAAATATGTACATGTTGATGTTTGATGAGGCATCAAGCAGATTCATTTGTCAGAACCTCCAGTTCTGCTGGAGTCAAACATCTCATACCAATTCGTCTGACGAGATACTGAAACCTTTCTTCGGGAAGGGCTTTAGTAAACATGTCAGCCAATTGGTATTCAGTTCTGACAAAGTACAATTCAATTAAACCATTTTCAACATTTTCTTTGATAAATGATACCAAGAAAGGATGTGCTTGTACGAGAGTGTTGCACGGGTTGCATGATATTGCTAGTACTGACTGAGAGTCGCAATACAACGGATTTTGTTGTTAATTTGAAGCCATAATCTGAAGCTTGACTGCATCAACATTACTTGAGCACATCTTGCAGATACGCCACGTATTCCAAAAGCCTCTGCGGATTGGGGAAAAAACCACAAAAATTATTGCAGTACAGTTTTGCTTCTTTGACATCCAGCTGACTAGCTTATCACATAGGAACTGTATTCCTCCAAAAGTGCTTTTGCTAGTATCAATGCAACCGGCATGATCGGCATCTAAAAAAGCTGTTAGATCAAAGCCAGAACCCTTTGGATACCAGAGTCCCATGTGAATGGTACCTCTTAAGTATCGAAAGATCCTTTTAACCTCTTTGAGATGTTTTTTAGTCGGTCTTGCTTGATATCTTGCACAATAACATACACTTGCACGAGTCAGGTCTACTAGAATGTTAGATACATAGTGACCTAATTTGCTACTGTAGTGCAGTTGTTCTACGGTCCACCACTCAAGTATGCAATCTAATTTAGGTTTCGAGCCATTGGGACCAATGCTTTGTCCTTTTTTACATACCAATGTTTTTTCAGAAATCTCTAAAGTATATTTGGCCTGATGATAAAGATACCATGTGGGATTGGTGGATCTGAAGTCCCTAAAAAGAATTTCATTTCGGACATCTCAAATCTACTGTGCATTAATTTTTCAAATCGTTTAGAAAATTTAGGGTTTGTGGAACCAAAAATAATGTCATCAACGTAAATTTGCACAAGTAGAATGTCCTCCCCGTATTTTATCGTGAATAGGGTCGGGTCAATGATACCTTTAGTAAAACCTTTGGAAATCAGGAATTTTGAGAGTTCATCATACCAGGCTCTCGGAGCTTGTTTCAATCCATATAGAGCTTTCCTTAGACGGTAAACTTTGTCTGGATGATCAGGATCAACGAATCCGTCTGGTTGTGCAACATAAACCTCCTCCTTCAATGGACCATTAAGAAATGCCGTTTTCACGTCCATCTGATAAATTGGAAAAGACTTGTGTGCAGCATATGCGACAAAAATCCTGACAGCCTCCAAGCGAGCAACTGGAGCAAATGATTCTTCGAAATCAATACCCTCTTCCTGAGCATAACCCTTTGCTACAAGTCGTGCTTTGTTGCGAATTACAGTTTGGTCTTCATCCTTTTTGTTTTTCCATAACCACTTTAGCTTGATTACGTTCTTGCCAAAAGGTTTGTCAACGAGTTCCCAGACTTGTAGTCTGTCAAACTGATGAAGTTCTTCCTGCATTGCTTCTATCCATGCAGAATCAGCCATTGCTTCCTTAATGTTTTTCGGTTCAACAATACTCACGGTGAGTGCGAACATACACATTTCAGGATCTGTTGCAAGTTGTCGTCTTGTTTGCACTGGCTTGGATGGATTTCCACGAACTTGAGTTAACGGGTGATCTTTTGTCCATCGGTATTCGAAATCTTAAGGTTGATTGAAGGTACGCATATTTGAAGTACCAATATTGCGTGAGGAAGAGTCAGCAATTTCTTGTACCGGTGTACAGAAAGGATTGGTAAATTCTGCTTGATGATCGTTGTTTTCCTTTGCAAGAACATTTGTAGGAGTTGATGGTTCTAATGGAGGTTGAATATTCATTGAATGTGGTGTGTCTTTTTGAATAAAATTGTCGGTGGGAGAAGAAGACTTGTTGACACGAGGAGTACCATCATTGAAAAATTCATCGTGCAAAGAACCGAAAAGAAGATCCAACTCCTGTTGTGATGGAACTATTGTATCTGCTGAAGGAGAAACATTTTGTAATTCTGGTGCGGGGTCAGGGTTGTCATAATCTGACGCCTTTTGTCGTTGGGGAACGAGGCCTGAAGTGTCATTAGCAACAAACGTCTCTGACATCTCTTTGATCTCATCAAATCTAAGATGGATGGATTCAACTATAAACCTTGTTCTCTTGTTATAGACACGATATCCCTTTGACTGAGTGGAGTATCCCACCAAAATGCACGGATCCCCTTTTTCTTTCATCTTATCCAAATTTTCACCATCTCTTGTTAAGTAACAAGTGCAACCAAAGATGTGAAGGTGTTTAATTGAGGGTTTTCTATCATTAATGATGTGATATGCCGTTTTCTCATGAGTTAGGATGATGATTGATTTGTTTTGAGTATAACATGCGGTTGCAATTGCTTCAGCCAAAAAGAATAAAGGAAGTTTAGAAGCTGAAAGCATCGTACGAGCAGCCTCAACGAGAGTGCGGTTTTATCTTTCAACAACGTTGTTCTGTTCAGGTGTTCGAGGAGTAGAAGTTTGATGCTCAATTCCTTCTTCTTTAAAGAATGCATTAAGTGTCTTGTTTAAGAACTCAGTGCCTCTGTCAGTGCGAACAGAAATTACTGGGGCTTGAAGATTTCTTTGGATCATCGTGAGAAAGTCTTTTAAAACTTCTGGTGTTTCATCCTTGGAACATAGAAAGAGTGTCTAAGTGTATCTGGAGTAGTCATCGACGATTACCAGAATATATTTCTTCCCATTTATGCTTGTCACCCGCATTGGACCACATAAGTCCATATAAAGCAAATTTAACCGTCCTTTTGAACTTGGAACAGTCTTTGGCTTGAATGAACTTCGTTTTGCTTTACTCACTTCACAAGAGGAACATAGTTGATCCTTGACATACTTCAGTTTTGGTAAACCAATCACAACATCTTTCTTTGAAAGCAAGTTGATGTAGTCGAAGTTGAGATGAGAAAGTCTTCGATGCCATAACCATGCTTGAGTTGGTGATGCTTTA
The DNA here is from genome assembly GCA_026074375.1 of Tanacetum coccineum. Classification (NCBI taxonomy): domain Eukaryota; kingdom Viridiplantae; phylum Streptophyta; class Magnoliopsida; order Asterales; family Asteraceae; genus Tanacetum; species Tanacetum coccineum. The sequence continues at coordinate 41,141 of BQNB010000013.1, read as the reverse complement.
GCCATGAGACAGATTGGAGTTGATGAAGTTGTTTCTTGAAGAGAAATTGTATAGAGATCAGTTCCACGATTACCGGTTAGTAAGTCGTTTCCCTGAAGATCTCTAACAAAACACGTAGATTTCCGAAATGCAACCTCCAAATCCGCATCACAGCAGAGCGGCGACGGCAAGATCGCGTCATCACAGATGTGCACCGGGGGGGGGGGAGAAAAGGTATAGTGATTGAAACCTTCGACTAGTAAACCCTTTCGATCGAATAGTTTCCATGAAACCAAATCTCCATAACCAATAATTTGAGCAAATTGATCATTGCCAAAACAAACAGTACCCAAGTATTTTCAACAAAATTGCACACAGAGAAGATGCCCTCATGTGCCTGTAGAGAGAGGTCCGGGCGGAGGGCAAGAGTGCAACAAATGAATAGAGATGAGTTGTACAATCTGCAAGAGAAATTAGGTGGAGGTGCGGCGGAGTGGAATACATACAAATTGGTTCTAAGTGTTTGTAGTTTTAAGACATTAGTTAAGCCAGATACTTATCCTGAGCGCGTGCAAAAACATCCTAGACACACTTCGTTCTAAACTTTAGGTACCCATTCCTTTTTTGTCTAGGAACCCATGTATAAGCCTGATGGACATTGTTGTGCTATCCACCATTTCCATGCCCTTTATTAGTCATTCTATACAACATCCCTAATCAGTAACTCTGTTGAATTTGTGACAGTGGATTCTGATGCAACTGTTTTTCTTATGGTGTTTGCAACAGATTTGTTCGCTTGACATTTGGTTTTCTATTACTAATAGGCACTACATAGGCTATCTTATTCTAGCATTCAACGTCTTTCAAAAACTTAGAAACACAAACATCACGATTCAAGAAAAAAAAAAAAAAAATTAACACACAATTTTCCACAAGTAGCACAAACACATTAACATTCAAAGTTTCTGGTATATAATCTGTCATTACAAGCAGCAAGTTACAGACTTGTTTTGATTAGAAATACTAGAAAATCCTAGTGTGTTCTTCTACATCAGTCTTCTTAAAATTCACATGACTAGTGTTTTGGCACACCTTATCTTCCATTTGATTGCTCCTGGCGTGTCTGGCTAACATTTAGTTTTGTGAGCTACTCCAGAGATGTAGATACGCGAGATTAGTATTCCTAAAAGTCTGAGATCAACTGTGGTGCTCGAGGTTTGTGTGGTACTACTTGCATTCGATAACGTGCCTGGTTTAATCACATTTGTGTTTCTTACAGCATGCTTTGCTGATTGAGGCAAAATTAGTGGGATGACTGGTTTGATAAACCTCTGAATCATAAGTTTTAAAACCGACATCTTCTTTGCAAAATATTTTCTTCAAGAGAGTCTGAAAGGAAGCCGGTTTACCTAAAACTGATGGATTTTGGGAATCCTAATTTGAGCATTTGGTTGTTACGAACAACAGGATGGATTATCAACTGAGTTTCCACAACTTCCTTTTGTTACCAGAATGAGTTTCTTTAACTCATATATTACCATGTTCTTTCTTTGGGCATAGTTTGAGCTTTCGAAAGCATGGTGATATTTGCAAAATATGTCACGTTACTTATATGTGAAGGGGGGTGTACGTGGAAGATCTTTTCGAAATACATTTGATGCCTTTCTTTTGCAAACAGTGTCATTTTCAGTTGTTCTTGACAGTCTAGAAAGCGATTTCAAGAGAAAATTTGAGTGTTTTTTCTAATTTGGCAAAACTCTCACCTGTAAAAGCTCAGTGTAAATTCTCTTTACTTTACAAATTCATTTTGTTCAGAAAGCTTTTGTGCAAGACAGTCCACATTCCATGACTTTAGAGATATAGAAGCATTGTAATTCGTGATGGCATCTAAATCAGATGGAATATTTCAAATAATAAAGCACATAACAATCTTAGCCCACATTCTTGTCAAAAGCATATCATACATGTTGAAAATACTGCCTTTCAGATTCAATGATTCATCAATTCATCTTCAAGAGATTCAACTACTTATAAATCTGCATGCATTTCTTTTTTCTTGCTTAAGTCAGTACAAATCAAACTTCATTCTGAGTCTTAAGGGCAAGGGCAATCAAACATGTCTTTACTAGGATTATCCATATCATTGCGCGGTTTGGGGTTACTAAGAAAAAAGGAAGGTCGATTGAAAATGTTTGTACCCCTGCTTGATTGACAAATTCTTTTCAGATGATTGAAGTTTATTTGTCAATGACATTATAATGCTTGTCTACTATTGCCTTACTGATTTAGACACTGGTAAGAATCTCTATGTTTTTGAAAATATTTGGCTTTGTTTTCACAAATGATTTTCTTCCAATTTTCTTCTTATTTTCATTTCTCTGTGCGAATGAATTTTTTTTTACATAAAATTTGGCTGAGTCGGGGTTTAAAAATTTCATAAAGACTATTTAACTTTTGTAGTCAAAAAAGTTTCACTAAGTCTTTATTCAATTTTGATCGACTCTCTGCATCAAGAGTCTGAGTCTCTTCCCTATCGTAACGCGTCTGTAGCAAGATCAATTGTGATGTGGGATAGCATACAAACATGGTATCTCATTTGAGCCTTCTTGAGGTAACCTAGGATTGCAAAGGAAGGTCTTCCCTTGATATGTATGGCCATTTTGGGTGCTAACATATGAATGGTTTGAATTGATTGACTCCGTTTGTAAACAATTTCATTCAAAAACTTTATCTGGTTTTCCATTGAAATCATTTTGTCAATATCTTTATCTTCCTTAAGCTTCAAATCCGTTATTACCTTTGTTTTCTCCTTGACAAGACCTTCGTAATGTGACTTGGTTAAAAGACTCTGTTTGACTAACTCATCATGTTTCTCTTTGACAATTGAAATTTCACAGGCTTTCACTTTTAAACCTTCTTTTATGTCAATTTCTTTTTGAGCTAATAGTCCTAGAGCTTCATTTAACTTATGTTCAAGTTTGTCATAGTCAACTGTACGATCATTAAAGGCCTTGTACCTCTCAAACTCAGTCTGTTTATTTTGAAGTGCAACTAAGCAACTATCCCGAATACTATTAATTCTCCTAAGTTTATAATCTAGATTCCCTCCGCAAGAATAGATTTGCACTCAGTTAACCTTGAGGTCAATGTTACATTTTTGCTTTATGCTTTAATTGCTTTTGAATCTTTTTATTTTCATCGACATCAAGCTTTAAATTAGCAAGTGCAGCACGCTCATTATCACATTCTACATCATTTTAGTCATCCTGAATATCATTATCATACATATCCGGTGAGTCAGGAGTGACATTACTATCATCTGTTTCCACTGCACATGTGTTACTAATAGATTCAGATTGGTCAAAAGTGATGTATGATTCAATTGCAAACTCATTATCGTCAGTATCGTATTGTACCTGTTCCAATGGCTCAGCGTCTGTGCCTGAGTCTGCATTAGGAACCTCCTGGATCTTTGCCATGTAGCTGTAATGCATCTCTAGCAATTTGAGCTCTCTGTTCCTCATTCATTTGCTCTTCAAGTCTAATTGCTTCAGCATAACTTAATCTTTCTTGTTCAAGTTCCTTCTTTGATTTCTTCTTGGGCTCTTCTTCTATCAAAATAGCTTTTCCCTTATCCTGTCTTGATCTTTTCTCAGCACTTCTTCTTGAATATGTAACAGTTCCTCCAGCAGTACTAAGGTGTACCTCAGCAGTACTAACTGTTGGAACTTCTTCACTAGCAGTACCTTTCTTCAAACCAGCAGTACTAACTTCATCACTTGCTTTTCCACTGCCCTCTTGATCTTGAATGACTTCAGTTGGAGTCACTTCTTGAATGAATAGTTCAGTTTCAGTACTAGCTTTTTCTTGAACCTCTTCATTAAATAACTTCCTCCCCTGTTTGGAAGAATCATCTTCAAAGGCTTCATCATCTGAAATAACAACCCTGGTTTGTTTCCTTGCTTTCCCAATCTTTATCTGAGACTCTAGCTTCTTGACCCTTAGAATAAGCTTGGTATAAGCAGAACTGTAGGTTTTCTTTGTCTTCAACAAGTCAGCCTCTAAAACTCCAATCCTGTCAGAAAGAGTGTTAACTAAATTCATCAATTCTTGAAGTTTCAAACTACCCTCCTCACTTCCATGTGAGTGAACAGCATGGAGAGGTGAGTCATGGGGTGTAGGAGGATGATATTCTGTACCAGGTTGTGTTGGTGAAAGTTGTGTAGGTGAGGGTTGATTAGGTGTGGGATGAGTAGGTGAGGGATGAGTAGGTGATGGTTGTGAAGGAGATGATGCAGGTGAAGGTGAAGGTGTAGGTGAAGGTGAAGATGTGATCCTAGAAGGTGAAGGTGAGGGTGCAGTAGCATCTAACATAGTAGGAAATAAAGCAACCTCTTGACCTGAAAATCCCTTGGTCGATCTCTTCATATTGCTAAACACCTTCATTGTAAGAGATGGAACAGAATAAAGTCTTGTGTGTTGTTGAAGCTTGTGTCTCTGCATGTCTAGGCATAGTTGGATAAACCTAGGGTACATCAAAAACTTATGGGGACTAGATATGTTAGACACCATGTGGTCAAAGATCATCCTAGAAAAATTAAACTTTCTATTTGTGGCTAAACAAATGACAGCAGCTGCAATATTACTACTAAACTGCTCCCAAGCAGTCTTCTTTGGGCTTAAACAGTGAAGAATATTATGAATAAGAAACCTCCATTGAGGTGAAAATGCACCTTTTTGAAAGGTTAACTTATCTGAGTCAGTAGCATAGCCCATAAGCGCCAATTGCTCAAGATCTTCATGAACTATTGAGACAGCCCTTGTGGTAGTGGGACAAACAAAAAGGCATAAACTGAGGCACGATCACTAAAACTAGTCAGTACTAGTTTCATGTACTAGCAGTAATAACCTTGGTGTTGCCAGTACTAACTCAAAGGTTTAACAATCTTAATAGTATTAGTACTGAGCTTGGACTGGAAGTGGTTAGAAATGCCAAGTTCTTATCATCATTATTTGCAGCAACAGTTCTCTTAACCTTTTGTTCAACAATTTTAAAATTTTTGTACAAATCATCTAAACCCATAGTTTCAAAATTAGGTTTGTTCATCCATACTACCACATGTGTATCCCATTCAGAAGGTAAGCTTCTCAAAAACTTAACATTTAGATCCTCTGGAGGAGTATCTACACCAAGAATTGCTAATCAATCTAACAGAAAGCCTTTGAAGCCTGTTAAAGATAGAGTCCAAAGATTCTGAGCTTATAGCATTAAAGTTTTCATACTGTTGCTTCAGTAAGGCCTTTTGTGTCTTCTTTGTTGCATCATTTCCTCCAAAGCGAGCTGTAATAACAATAAACATATATTGAGCATCAACATACTGGTTAAAGGTAAGCTGATGTTCATTTGGGAGTGCCATAAGGAGAAGAATTTCTGGCTTTGTCATCATTCTCTTGCAAACTTTTCTTGCAGTAGTAAGAGGGCACAGGTCCACTTTAATGCTGTTGATTGACCTGATTCTGGTGTTGTAACAGGAATAGGTACCCAAGAATTTCCATTTTCTATTACCTCCCATAATGCATAATCTTGGATCTGAAAGTACTGCTTGATTCTGATTTCTCACATCTCATACTCTCCTAGTTTAAGCATGTGAAGCTTTGCCAATGCATTGTTCTGAGAATTTTCTAACTCCATTTTCCCTAGATCAAAGTTTCTCAAAGCACAGGCTCTGATACCACTTGTTGATCCCACGCCTTGATCGATTCTTTATGATATAAAGAGTTTGTTACCTTGGAAGAATCCAAAATAACAAAGATTAAGACTTTATATGTATACCAAAGTGTATGCGGAATCTACACTTTGATACTCTAGAGAAGTTTATTAATGGAACAGTAATGACTACAAACAAACAATGAACACAAAACTCACTGCTTCAATATTATTAAATAATGTTTCACGAAGGCGTCTACTTATTTCATCATCGAGACTTCCTTCTATTTTTCTACCCCTTTTCTTCAAACCCAATCTATCGATTGATGACTTGCTTGAACGTACAACGGTTATGATTGAGACTTGAATTATCTAGTTACCAGCAGTCAGGGGTGGTTGGTTGCAGACCTGGTTAACTATCACTTAAAGGAGTTACATTGTAGTACTCAGTGTCACACGCAGAAGACGATGTGGATAATTTCAAGAGGTGTTGTACTTCTTATACTTTTCTGGTTGGGTATAGAGTACTTATAGATTTAATCTTGCACCGTTCTTCAATCAACAACAGTGCAAGCTTAAGTAACAAATTTGGGGGATTTTACTTCATTTTCAAGTTTGGTATATCGGGTTTACTTCACCAAGTGATCACAACAATAGCCGACAGAATTCGAGGTTGGTAAAGTTAGCCAGAGAGTTTCAAGGTTGAGATGTAATCAGTAATTCTCACGGGATTCCAAGACAATGGTACTTCACAGTCTAAGTACAATTTTCAAAGTTCTTCAACGACATTCATATACAAGACCTTGATTATACCAAGTTTTCTTGATTCTTGCTTCATTTCCTCTACGGTTTCTGAAGACAAGAGGGTAATGCTTCGTTTGGGATTCAAGATTTGTGCTTAAGACAAGAACTTCTCGAGTATATGGACGTACACGACAATGATGCTTCCGAGAGTTCGCAACCATCATGGGGGGAAATGTGTACATCCGGGACTTAGTTGACTTTGATGTTACCATGTCAACTTCCAGGGGGAAGTAGTGTATACTACTTAACTTAGCATGGTTTATGAAGTATTCTGCATACGTAAGAAGAATTGTTGCTGATTTCTCGCATGTACCCCCGAACAAATATTCACCAAGCCCTAATGACAAGAAGCAGTGGTCGTTGGTGTGGTTTGACTTCTATAAAATTCCGCTGTGCACGTCAATGACAAGTAGAAGATTGTTCAAGCTGCAACAAAGTTTCAGAATCTGCTTAAGAAAGGGATGTTGGTTTGGGAGGAAGCTGATTCAGAAACTTCGCCAAAAAGGAGTCTATGAAGAAAGCTCTTTTAGACATGCTGCATGGATTGGGGGGAGTTAATCCAGTTCATGCACACTACAATGGTTCCAAAACAAGTAAAGACAATGAAGATCCAAGCTGGAATACAAGTTTCAAGACTAGGAGAACTTCGAAGACATCTTCAGCTTTGGAAGTGCTTTGGAAGACTTTATTTGTGTTGTAATTGTACTTGATAGGAACATTGTAAGTAATTCCGTATGTCCACATATCGGGGGAAGATTGTTAGCCTTAAAATATGGTGACATATCGGAATTACATTAGTTTTCATTAGGCAAGAACTATAGGGACTAGAATTGTTAAGTTAGTATAGTGTCCCTTGTCTTGACCTATATATACCCCCTCCATACTTCCATGGAGGGGTGAGGATTCATTTTGTAAAAAGAGTGTGTGTTCTTGTTTCTCTCTCTAGACACACACCTCTTCCCATCTTTTTCCCCTTTTGGCTGTTTGCTTATCAGTTTTGGCCAAAAAGCTAATTTGCTTATTTAGGCTTATTAGCTTATTGCATTTGCTTATTCTTTTTAGATATAGCTTATTAGGTCAGTTTAAAGTCACTTTAGCTTATTTCCTTTAGTTTAGAGCTTATTTGAGCTTATTTGCTTTTTAGCTTAAAAACCTTAAGTTTTATAGCTTTTTAAGTAAACTGTCATTCTAGCTTATTGTAGTTGATTATTTTTGTTCAAACTTGCTTTTTAGGTATAGCTTATTACCTGTCTTAGCTTATTTTATAGTTACATTTGCTTATTCAGTTTAAAAAAAAAAGCAAAACAGTTAGCCATTTTAAGGCTTAGTATATTTTAGCTTATTCTGTCATCTTTACAGCTTATTTTAGTGCTTATTTTTGATTTATAAAAAAGTGGTTTTGTAAAAGTTGCTTATTTTTAAGCTCTTTAAAAAGCTATAAAAAATGACAAAAACAAAAACATTTGGGATTAGGGGAAGCCCCAGGTGAGCAAGGCTCGAACCCGGGACCTCTGCCCTTCTCACCAAACGTTTTACATAACATACACACTACCACTCGCCCTTGGGTCTTTTTCGAGTTTATCTTGCAAAATCTATTACTTATACACGTTTTGAGCTCTTTTGCATAATAAGCTGTTTTAGCTTATTTCACAGCTTATTTGATAAGCTGTTTTCTCTAGCTTATTTTGATTAGATTCTTCATTGTTCAATGCACTTTTTAGGATTTTTTTAGAATTTTTAGAATTAGTTTAGTATTTTTTAACATTTAATTTCATTAAAAACGTTTTTAATTCATAAAAAATTATAAAAAAGTCAAAAAAAATAATTATTTTATAGAAAATTTTCTTTTAACATTTAGGACTTAGGAAAATTAGATTTGCTCTCGTAGGGTTAAAATTGCAAAATTTGATTTTTTAAAGAACGGGATTGAATCCCGTTCACGTTTTTAGTGTTTTTAAGCCCTAATCACTTCCGTTTTTGGTCTAGTTTTCTTTGTTCTAGCATTTTAGTCAATTAAGATTTATAAAATTCAAAAAGATCATTTTAGGACTTAATTTTGAAAATTTAGGGTTTTTAGGTCACGTTTAGGATTCCCGTTTTGCGTTTTTAGTTTAACTTGTGTTGTTTTAATTGATTTTAGTGTAAATTGCCTTAGATTTCCCGTAGTTTTAGAAAACCAATCAAAATCTTGTTCCATTCAAGCATCAATTATCAAAACGACCCTCGACTTTCAATTGCATTCCTCGTTGGGGATAACGACCCGGAAATCATACTTCCCCGTTTACTACAATTGAGAGATTTTTGATTCTTATCCTTATATTATATATATTTATAAGTATTTTATATTTATTTATATATATATTTAAAAAATGGTAGGTCAGAGATTTGTCAATTTTTGGCGTCGCTGCCGAAGAGGATTGTATACGATTGTTGAGCCGTTTGACAATTTGTGTTTAAAGATCCTTCCGTGTGAAGTTATTTTGCTTATTTTCATATAAAAAAAAAATACAAAAAGATTTTTCTTTTCTTTTATTAGTATATATAATATAAAAAAATCAAAAATATAAAAACATTGTCCATAAAAAAGAAATAAAATAAAAAATTTACCAAGTTGGTAAAAGAACACCATCAATAAGTTCGATTTTGAAAAACCAGATCATGGTTAATAATTTAAAGAAAGATTTGTATGGTCACTTAATCAAGCACCCAAAAGCTGGAAAAGCTTGGTATGATAGATTAAAAGCTTTCCTTATTAAACATGAATATAAAATAGGAATGGTAGATAACACTCATTTTACTAAGAAGAAAAGTTCTAACCTCATCATCGTTTAAATATATGTCGACGACATTATATTTGGTTCGACTTGTCAAGACATGTGTGATGAATTTTCCAAAATCATGCATGACGAGTTCAAGATGAGCATGATGGGTGAACTTAACTTCTTCTTTGGACTACAAATAAAACAAATAGAAGATGGTATTTTCTTTAATCAATCTAAATATATTAAAGAAATGCTTAAAAAATTTGGCTTAGAAGAATCTAAACCAATGAAAACCTCCATGTCCTCTGATACCAAACTCACAAAAGATAAAGAGTGTGAGTCGATAGATAGTACCAAGTATCGAGGCATGATAGGTAGTCTACTATACTTAACGACAAGTAGAACCAATATCATGTTTAGTGTCTACCTTTGTGCCCGCTTCCAAGAGGCTCCCAAAACCTCTCACCTTGATGCGGTTAAACGTATCTTCCGATACATTAAAGGTACTACGCATTTAGGATTATGGTATCCTAAGGGGACCGGCATAGAAACAGTAGTATATGCCGACTCTGATCATGCAGGAGATTATGTGGACCGAAAGAGCACTAGCGGTATTTGTACGTTCGTGGGATGTCGTTTAACATCTTGGTTCTCGAAGAAACAAACTGCTCTTGCTATATCCACTACCGAAGCCGAATACGTAAGCACCAGAAAGGCATGTCAACAAGAACTATGGATGAAACAAGCTCTTATCGACTACGACGTTCGACTCGACGACGTCCCGACATGTGTGACAATAAAGGCGCGATTGACCTTAGCATGCAACATTCTCGAACCAAATACATTGAAATTCGTCACCACTTTCTTCGTGATAATGTCCAGAAAGGACATATCTCAATCAAAAAGTGCCGTCCGTCGACAACATCGCCGGCATTCTTACGAAACACCTTAAACGTGAATCGTTTAACTATTTACGTCTTGGTTTAGGAATCATGGAACACATTCTATAAATCACATTAGTCCACTTCTCCTTCTTCTGTCTCAATTCTAGTCCGTGTTCTACTCCGTGTCGTGACAACTTAAATACTTCATCCGAAGTACCTTAAGCATTTTTAATTCGCGAAATGCAAATTAAAATGTCACTCCTATTTGTAAAATTTTCGTCAAAAACTAAGTCCAAAACCCATCGCTGAGGGGCCCCCAATACCCTAAGCGGCCCCCAATATATTTGGGACTGCCAGGCGATATGGGACCGCCATCAGCAAACACTGAAATTGAACACTTAATCAAAAAAAATTCAAAACACAAAACAAACACCCCCTTTCATACCTGTAGCGACGAACACGCACAAAACACCCCAAAAACTCAAAATCAATCACTAAAACTATAATTGAAGATCAAATCAACACCTATAATCATTTACAACATCTTAAAGATCATCAATTGTAAGTCATTTCATCTATTTTCTTTTAATTTGAGTCTAAGGTTCATGATGAACACAAAAATTGAAATTGGGGATTTTTCATTTTTCTTTCAATTTCGTACAATTAAGACTACTAGGATATAATGTATAACTAATATGCTTCCCATAGACATAGGATTTGCATACATTTGTGAGTTTGTCAAAAATTGATTTTGAACCAAGAACCCCAATTTTATTTTCAAATCACTCACGTTAGAAACATAATAAAATTGTTGTTATGCATTTTTAATAAAACTTAAAAACGTTTTCAAACACATGCATAATGATCTCATGAACAAAGGTCGAGATACATAATTCATATGTATTTTTCGACATGTTTGGATGAGCAAAATCAAACTAAGGAGTGTTTGGATTAACTCTTAAGATTGTAAAGTTTAGGTCGAGTTAATTGTTACTCCACATTTTCACATTTAGACACTAGTAACAATGTGCATAACAAATTACCATTAAACTGTAATAAAATGTGATTTTACTCTTTTTCTAGGAAATCATGCCTCGTAAGTCATTTGAAGATCACAAAAATACAAGAGCCTGTATACCAATAATATCACATGAATACCGTATACCTATAAAAGAAAAACTAATAAACCTTGAAAGTCGTTGCATTCATGAGGGTCGGGTGGTTTTTGACAACTTTGCAGATCTAAACTATGTTTGGTCTTTGTTCAGCTTTGTCGAGTTTGAGTTTCTTCTTGAAATTAATGACCAAATTTGTCCTCGTTTCATTCTTGAGTTTTATAGTCAATATCAAATAAATTATTCTGATGAAGGTGAAATGTTCATCGAATTTGTGATTCAAAATCAATTCTTTTCTTACTCTCTTAAAGAATTTGCTCAAATTCTTGACTAACCTTGCGAGGGTGCCTGCGTCTTTACTGACAAATGGTCACTTAACGAGTTGGCATATGGTGTCCCTACGGATGGTCCATATCAAACCAACCATACTTCTCCTGATGACATCATTTCGTCTATTCGAATTGATAGAGAAGGTCAAGTCCGTCGCATCCGTCACGAGGAAGAAATTATTATTCTTGAATATTAAATTCTCACTCGTGAAATTGTGCCAACCTTAAAGCCTTTGGAAGAAATTATCCAGGAAAATGTTTTCTGTCTGGGGGTTAATCAGGACCATGTTCCCTCGTGTCTTTGTTATATGCTTTATTGTGTTGTACACTCCGAAAAGTTCAACGTTGCCTATTATATGGCAAAACTAATGGAGTGGGTCACTAAACAAAAGCGGTTGATCTTACCCTATGGTATGTTATTGATCATGAATGAAAATCATGATTTGTATAATGAGCGTTATGTCTTGTACGATCGTGTCATGAATCCTCTTGCCGCTCAATAAAAGCGAAAGACTAGAAAGGATCCTGGCACGAGAAGAGGTCATCATTCCACTTCCTCTTCTTTTGCCTTTGACCAACCATCATCCTCTCATCTTGATGATGATTATGATGATGGAAATGGCGAAGGGACCTCGCGTGCAAGCACTCTTTCTCCTATTTGTTATGTTAATTCGTTAACCAATCAAGTTCCTCAAGTTTTTCAAAACCCACCTAACATTGACCCTCACTTGGAACCCTTTTACACCCGTCAAACCGAAATTTTCAACCGTCAAGTTCAGATTCATGACGAGCAACATGGTGTATTAAGATCAATATGGAAAGGCCTTAGAAATTTATGGAGAAATATCAAGAAGTGAGCAATATGGAGATGTGCTTTGTGACATTATTAAATACATTACTTATTACTTCATGATGCTTTAGTACTTAAACCTATGTTATTTAGTGATAACTTAGCATGTATTACGGGCAACATAACTTGCCTTGGATGATCTTTTGATTTTATCATCCTAAACACTTGTTTTCATGGTACTTGATACAATGTAATTACCCCTATAATGATATGCATGCTTATCTATTAGTCAATATGCATATATGCGTTCCTTTAATTGAATTTGGAATGGTTAGTCTTATGAATTTAATTGTTAAGCTTTAGATGATTCATGATGAAATAGAATTGATTGCAACAGGGGAAAATAGATTTTTTACAGGATATGCAAAAAAAACATGAAAAACTGGAAAATTTTCTTGTCTTCAAAGAACGGCCCCCATAAACATGGGCCGGCCCCCTAATATATCTGGGACCGCCATGTATATATGGGACCACCATCAGAAGTCACGGGAATTTTACTGTGACTACCTGATTTTCTGTGTAGTTGACTATTCTCTCTTAGACCCAGCTAAACTTCCTGCATTTTGCTAAACAACTTTTCGAATTTGTTTCCTTAATTCTCATGCTTTTCTACTTTGATCATTTGCTTTTAAATTAAATAAGCCATCTTTCTCATTCTTCTTACCATCTTCATCTTCTTCAAACAATTCTACTAATGAGCTGTCATTTTATACACTTTTTCGGGGTCGTTTAGCCCCCTAAATCGTGCATTTATGCCCAAAATAGGTACTTAATCATTCCTTTTCAGGTATTTCACATTTGGAAGGCATTTGGAAGAAATACACATGACTTGGGCTCATTTGGAGAAGAAACGGACAAGACTACGGACGTACACCAACATCTCTCAGGATAATGTTCTTAGCAGCTGGAGACGGCGTCACAAATTCAACATGACACCGTCACAACGAAGACCAAGACGGCGTCACAAGATCTCACGACGGCGTCAGAGCACATGACCCAACCCATTATCTAGAATATTCTCTTTTATGACAGCGTCAAGACTAAAACGCGATGCCGTCACAGTAATTTTACTATATATACAAACCCGAATTTAGGGTTTTAGGTGTGTAACTTTAGAATAAAAAGAGGGTACGAACCCTAGCTTGTTTAGCAGCTGTTAAGGACGATTTTAGGGCCTAAAAACCCTATTGTACTTCCTTCAATTCTAGTTCTAATCAAGTAAGACTTATTTAATCATTCAATATGTCTTGTTGTGTGATTCTTATCTGTTCTTGCTTTATCTATAACATGCTTGGCTAAACCTCCTATTATGTTTATTTATGATTGTATGAAACCTAGAATGTAGGTCTTAGTGGTGTTGCTTCTTGTGATGGATATGCATGTTAGGTCTTAGAAAACCAGTTTTTGTCTGTATCGCTGCTGATATGTCTAGGAAAACATAATTGTGTAGAAAGGATACCATTGGGTAACAGTCTTCATATTTCCTTGCCCCTTATATGGTTGATCCACTCTTAATATATTTCACATGCATTTAATATACTCTTAGGGGCCTTGTAATAGTCTTCATACTACCTTACTTGTGCGTTGCCTTAACGAAATATTAAATGGACGGTGGGTTCGTGTAATTCGTTCTTGACATAGGAAATAATTACATAGATCATCACAAGTGTAACAAAGCAACAACACTAGGAGAAGCAATCTATGAAGTAATACATGATTAAATAAACACAATCTTTTATTATATTGTTATCACCAGTAGCGTAGTTAATATTTAGTTTAATAGCTAAAACCAAACCCCTCTTAAATATATGATTTATCTACTTTCCTATAAACACAAAAATACAAAAATAATCTTCTCTGAACCCTTAGAATTTTGTTAGACTGTGATCAAGCCTTCCCAACCTATTCCCCGAGTAAACGATAACAACCCCCCGAGTCTTGCCTATACTACTACTACAACAATTAGGTGATCTGCCTAGGGAGTTGTAAAACTTCGTGTAGAAGTCTAACGACGAACGCATCAAGTTTTTGGCACCACTGCCGAGGAATAGTTAGGTTCTGATTATAGTTTAGCTTAGTTCTACTTACTTGAATCCTTTCAAGTAAGATTTAATTTCTGTATATTAGCTTTCTTGTAGTCTATATTTTTCTTCGTGTTATTTGTTTCGTAACCCATTCTCATTAACCACCATGGGAGACGAGAGTCCTATCCGTACTCTAGGAGACTACTCCAAATCAAGCCACGAGGGCTATAGGAATACCATTGAGCTCCACGTAGGGAACAACGTGGTACCTCTTCGATCCGACACCATCCGGTTGGTGCAAAACGGTTGCTCATTCTACGGACTTTGGTCTGAGGATCCAAATCAACACCTCAAGGATTTCCTTAAACTTGTAGACTTACTTGACATTGACGGTGACAATAGGTAAAAAACGCGCCTGCATTTATTTTAATTCTCCCTTCACGATCAAGCTAGCAATTGGCTTGAACGCCTTCCAGTAGGATTCATCACAACATGGGAGGATCTTACTACCCGATTCCTTGCTCATATCTTTCCACTGGGAAGGACCGCAGAACTCCTCAACGATATCCTAATGTTCCAACAACATCATGGAGAATCTTTATCCGAACCATGGACTCGTTTCAAGGACTTACTATAAAAAGTCCCTCATCATGTCATCGATCGTTGGCTTCAAATTCAAATTTTCTACGATCATGTCGACGGCACCACTCAGAAGGGAATTGACTACGTAGCAGGTGGGAGAGTTAGAAAGCTAAGCCCAGACAAATCTTGGGCTACTATCGAAAGGGTAGCCCAATATGAGGATGAAGGATGGAATGATGCCTTCACCTTAGAAGAAATGAGTTTTAATTACGAAAACCCTGACGTTGAGCAATTACTTGGAATCATGGAGCGTAAAGTCGATACACTTATGAAGGACGCAATCTCGTTAATGGGAAAAAGCAAAAGCGTATTCCGATCAACAACCAACAAAATGTGTCTACCACCCACTGAGACATCGCAACAAGAAGAATTTGAGCACATTGTGATGAACTTCATCTACGATCAAGAAGAAAGGATCAGATAGCTCAAAAATTACATGAAAGACATTACAAATGAATTTATGGAATTTTCTTTGGAAGTCGCACGAAGACTAAAGGAAAGGATAAAGGAAAACGAAAGTAAACCTAGAAAGATCGTGAAAATCACAAAGTACTCGGACACCAAGGTCCTGGAGAATAGTGCTAAACATAACTTCTTTGAAAACCTCTAGAAGAAAATGTTTCCTACTCCTGCAAGTCTTCTATGTGTAAGATATGTCCGGCTAATACCCTTGAATCCATCTCAACCTCGAAAGAATATCTTTGGGTTTAAGCCTGGAAAAAGGGCTAATCAGTCCCATCACAACCCAAGCAATTCACTAACCATTCAACCACCTACTCAAAGCAACCCCTCCTTCATGGATAATAACCCTATTGAACGTGATCCTACTTCCCACTACTCGTTTACGCTCATAAAGAGCAACCGTGTGTTTGATCCAGGAGGAAAGACACACGATCTTTCCTTGAAAGGAAGTCATGGGCAACAATTTCAAAATCCCTAGAACAGCAAGGGCCCAAACTAAAAAATTGCCCGTGGCGCCGTCAGGATTAATAAGTAACACTGTCATGACGATCCAGGTCTAAAACTTATAAAACCCATCACAATTCCCCCTTCCCCTTCACACTCACAAAGCGGCCACCAACCACCTCCATCAAACCCCAATTCGATTCCTGCCATTCTACGATCATTCATCCTCAATCGGTAAGTTAATCATTCATCCTACTCTTGTGATTTCATTTAATAAATTTCAAATCCATTCGATTGATTGACTCCCTAGTTTGATTTATAACCAATTGATTGAAACTAGGAATAATTGGACACCAATCTAAGTAGTTTGTTGTTACCTTAAGTATTGAGTCATCCGAATCAACGCTTTTGCAAAAACAACTCGAATCTAAGATTGACGACTTCAATTTTTTTCAAAATTTTTATGGGTCTGATGCTAAGGGGGTGTTTGGGAACATGTTTATCGGAAAATAGCTTAGTTTTCCCAGCGTCACATGCTATTGGTGACGCCGTCACCACCATATGACCAAATACTTAATCCAATTATGGCTCTCTAATTCCTCTTGTTTCTTGTTCTAACTTTAATATAGGCAATGAGCAAAAGAGCTAGAAGTACTTGGGGTACGCTTTATAACACCTCCATTTTTGACATATAGTAGCGAAAGCTAATCTGGGGTATTATTTTATAGTACAACAGTCATAATCATAAAAAACAACTCAAAAGAGACGTTTTTAAAAGATAAGTTATCATTCATTATTTCATCAGAGTATTTACAAACAGAGGTCCTAAAATCTACATGAAAACATAAAGTTCGAATGATAACAGTTTAGCCATCTTCAAGTCCGTGCCATAAGTTGCTCAAATACCTAAGATAAACATGCTAAAAAGGTCAACACAATGGTTGAGTGATATTCATAGGTTTATGATAAATAGTTTGAATACAAGTTTAATAGTGGGTTACGTTGTTATACACCCATAAGTGTAATAATTGCAATGAGTACAATTATTATAGAAAATAGTATTATTGGCCTAAGCTCATGCACCGAGACCTTGAGATAATCAATAATCACAATGAGTTGCCCCAACGGGTGCCTTTGCCAAACACCCGTATAGTGTTTCAAATGAAGTACGTTTGGTTACCAGAAAGTATAGGTACACCAACGGGGAAGCTCAGTCCCAAATAGATCTATTCGCAACATTCGCGCTTACTTCGAAAAGTAATGAACGGTTCATGATAGTGGGGTCTTAATGGCAAAAGTAAGGACTTAGGCAATAATATATCAGGATAGCATACATTTGGAAAAATACTCGTATTCATGGTTTATAGCATGTTTCCCCCTCTTGGGTTTATGAAAACATTAGAAGATTTAAAATGCGAGGCTATGAACTCACCTTAATAGGGGAAATCTGATTGATGGCAAAAGTATATCAAGTGAAAGTAACGGCTTCGTCAGAAAACCTGGGGTAATATGTCAAATCTTAGTATGATGGTTTATATTTCAAAACTTTATAGAGTTTAACGTATTACTTTGATTTATTAATTTATGGAAATATTGCATCACTATTCGGGCTATCATAATTAAGAGCTCATGTAGTAAACGTTAAGGAGCCAGGACACTTTAAATCGTAAATCCAGCAAACTCGTCAAAACGTATATCCAAATGAAACTCCTTACATGAAGCTCCCTAGTAACGTGATACGATAAGATTTTAAGTTTCTTCAAAAGTTAGTCGATGATAAATTACGTTAAATATATAACGTAATTGTTTTATAATGCGCCGATTGATGATTAATAACGATAAATGTGTCGGGTTTTAATAAAATTGAGTTTTATAATATTAATATATATTTTTATAATTTATATAAAAATATTATATTTTATATTTTCAAGTTTGCAAAAATGGCATTATATACCCTTGGTTTATAAACTTTTACAAGTTTAGTCCTTTATATATAAAGTATATATAATTCAAACCTTTAACTTTAGAACTTGGCAAGATAGGTCCTTATAGTTATAACTTTGGAATAATGACATTTTCAGCCCCTTTAGTTATAAATTTTAGAAAGTTACGATATATACCCCTTGCATGGAAATAATTTACAAAACAAGTCCAAAAAGCCATGCAAGCTTATTTTAGGGTTCCAAATGATATTTTTAGGTTATAGCTTATTAAAATAAGCTAAAATAATATGTTTTAGCATAACAAAAGTTTAGAAAAAGGATTCGTTAGCTAGAAAATCAAAACGGGTCGTTTTTAGGGTTTTAATAAAAAACACATGGGTTTAAGGATTCAAGGCTTTAACAAGAGTTCATATATGATCTTAAGAGTATTATGAACATTCTAATACATATTATAAGATTATTGAACAAGATTTTGAGCTTACTTGAGCTAAAATGGGTCGAAATGGGGTTTTCGGGTTCGTACGCCTAGTAACGACTTCAAGGGTTCTTTTTTCTTGATTCTTGGCTTCTATTTTGAGCTTAGGGACTTCACTTGATCCTCCTTGGTCTGATTTAAGACTCCATTTGTGTGTATGATGAAATTTGAGGTATGATTTGAATGGGGTGCATGTTTCGGCTTATATAAGGCTTGAAAACACCTTGGTGCCCAAGTTTTCTTGTTGTGGGGATCAAGGGTTGTAGAGTGGTGATTAAGGGATGCTAGGTGATGAGTATTGTAAGCTAGAAACTAGCTATGAAGAGGTGGAAGGGGTGTGTGGAGATTCGGTTTACAAAGGGTGACAAGAAGGTGTCTAGAAGCCTTGGTGGCCAAGGGAGGTGATTGAGGTGCTTGGGTGGCTGCTTGGTGACATGGTGGTGATGTTATAAATGTGCTAAGGTGCTTGGTTGGTTTAAAATGGGTCAAAACAAAATAAAAAGGGGTGTCGGGTTTGGTTTTGGTTCGGCTTAGGATTTAGGGTTTTAAAATGTGGATTAGGGTTAGGATTAGGGATAGATTAGGGTTTAAGATTAAGTTTAGTGTTAGGATTAGGGTTTAGGATTAAGGTTTATGGCTTAGTTTTAAGGTTTAGGATTTAGTTTTAGGTTTAAAGTGAAATTAGGGTTTTAGGGTTTCGTTTAGGGTTTAGGGTTTTAGATTAGAGTTTTAGATGACTTGGGGTTTAGGTTTAGGGTTTAGGAGTAATGCATTAAGTGCTTGTACCTTGTGTTAAAGTGGTAGTAAGAAACTAGAATGAATTTGGAGGTAAAATAACCTATTTTGACTTTCTTGCATTATTGACTTGTACATTGAGCTTTAGAAAGTTGTAACCTTATTTAGGAGGGAAAAGATATTCAAATGTGGTACTATGATACTTGTACACATGCTTTAAAGGTTTGTACATTCATTTTATATGTATACATTACATATAATTAGGGGTTTGATGTAAACGTTAACGTTTAATGCTTGTTTAGATATAACGTTTTGAAAAGTACGTTAAATGGATTGGTAAAAATGATATTAGGATATAGAATTGACATATTAGGATTTTACATGATATAAACATGGATAGAGATGACATTAGTAGGTTGCGTGAGCTCGTTTACTTTAGAGATGCAAGTTACGTTGCATAATGAGATAAAGCAAAAAATTTCCCTGTAAAAAGGTGGTATATATAGTGCATCTAATTTAATAGATGGATAATTACATTGATGAAAATTATGGTTTGTTATGTATTATGAGGCTTATTTTATAAGACGACTTATTTTAAAAGCCTTTTCATAAGTCCGCGTGACAAACGAGAATTATTTTATAAGCCAGCTTATTTTAAAAGCCCAAGCCCATATAAGCCCCATAAGCCCCTAACCAAACACAGCCTTAATATGCATGGTCATAGGGGGAAATCAATGTTTACATGTTTAAGCTCCAGTGGGCCACATATTCGAGAAAAAGAACTATTTAATATGGGGCTAAAATCTTCGATAAATGAAAATAACAGACGGAATATGAATGTACCTTAAGTGCAATTTTCGTAAGAACCCGTCTGAATAAACTAATTACAGAGGTGATCGCCTGCCTAGCATGTGACAATCCATCAATTTCAGTTTGTTATTTTATTCTCGAGTATTAATTATAGTTTTCGTTTTTATGTTGAGATATGAACTCACGGCTAACCGGGAAGAAATTAGGGCTTACACTTGTAATTTAGGTAACATTTATGAAGAACCGGCGAATTCTACGTTAAGCATCGACGTTTATATTTTCAAAATGCCGTAGATATAATTTTGTTGCATTCGTTTTTATTTTTCGTGTCTCGTACTATTTTTACTTTTTACGAAAAACGACTACAAATCGTACCTTTTTAAATATCGGACTTTGATAATACCCGCATTTACAAAATGTGGGACAAGTTTTTATAACTCATCCCACTTAAATCTAACCCCATTGGGGCGGATCCACCAAGGGACTAGGTGTTCCCTTGGTGTTGATTCTTACTCCATGCTTATACACATGGCACATGGGTCTAAGGCATATATAAAGCTCTCTTTGACCAATTTTCACACACACAACTCATAATCTTCATCAAAAATCTG
>BQNB010000013.1:4919-19783 GCA_026074375.1 Tanacetum coccineum | reverse complement strand
GAAAAAAAGTTTTTTTTGGTTTTGTTTTCGGATCTGGATCTCGGGTTTGGTATACTTGGTTTACTTATTGTATTGGATACACGTGAGGTTTGGACTAGCATCCGGGCGTGCTTGTTTACGTGTTTGTGTGAGCACTGGTAGAGGTGACAACTTAGTCACTCGTTTCTCATTCTTGGTTTCTTTGATTTGCTGGTGACGACGAGGGTATGTTCCTATTTAATTTACATGTTCCTTAAATGTGTTTTATGTATGTTAATTATTGTACTAGACTAGATCTATCCGCTGCGCACTCGTATGAGTTAATGGTTAACTTGATTGTTAAATTCCAACACCCATTTGGTCTCTTGCACCAACAACTCTACCCAGAATCAAAGGAACAAAGTAAGGAGCACAACCTCCTTGACAGCCGAAATTTTACCGATACTCTTCAACGCCTTTTCCTTAGGTTCCCAATTAACAAGAAACGCCATAACAGCTTGTTGTCCAATAGAAGTCCTGCCAACACTCGTCAAACACACAGACACATGATCTTCCTTCAATAATATACTTCTAATACTCCCTATAATACCAGTTTGATCAACCTGACCAGAAAGGATAATATACCTATATTCTATTAAACTCACAACCACTTCAAAATCACCTACTTTTGTCAAATGTGGGACCCCATCTTTCAGTTTCCCCTCAACATTTATATCCCCAGACACAGAAATTGCACTTACAAAACGGGATTCTACTTCAGCAATTTGGACTTGAATGCTTTCAAGTGGCTTTTCGGATGACCTGTCTAAAATGACCCGTTCTTAACTTATAGGAATACTTTTGGCGACAACAGTGCGGAGTAACTGGGTGTCGAGATCATTGGGTTCTCTCGCAGATGCTAATGTCACCTTTACGTATTTCACTGCACTTCCTCCTGCTACTAATTGTACAGCTAATTCACAGAGTCTTTCAACAAGTATAATATAAGGTACCTGCAGCAACAAAGGTCATAACATTAACATGAATGATGTCCAAAGAATGTTTTGAAAGCCATGGAAGGACTTAAAGCTAACAGTTTTGAAGAATAAAGTTACAAAAATCATCATTGTGGTTTGGTGAAAATTACGGAGATCATCCCTCGTCGAATATCATTTGCGTAAATGGCCCCTAAACACAAATTTTACTTTCTATTTTGGTACCTCAACCTTTATCCTTCAGGGAAATGAATTACATACTCTAGAGACCAAAAGTGATATTAATTGGACACATGAATGACTAAAAAAGAAAGAAAAAATTACATTTACAGTCTAAGTATACAAATAGTATCGATGAGGGACGTTTCTGTAGTTTACACTTACAAAATTGACCACATATTAGCTGAAAGTGATGATATTGGCTTAATAGAACAAGAACATACTATTATTTCATCATTGTGTATTGGTACTAAAGACATTTAAAATATCTGTCAATGCAGCTGATAATTCATAGGACCTTTGGTATCATTGGACGGTGTGCAGCAGAGAATCTTTTAACATTGTTCTAGCAGTCATCAAATATTTCTACTTTGTTCTAGCAGTCATGGTGCAAGCACAAAGACAACTGTAAATGTATTTTGGATAATATAATTCCGTAACAAAGTACACAAAAGACCTGATAGAATCAACAAAGATGACTGGTCATGTAATATGGCCTTAATTAGCTAAGATCGTCACAATGGTGCAGAGTTCCCTATTCAATTATTAGAGTTTCTCACTTCAGTTCAAGCGCCAGATAGTTAATGTTCGTATTTTGTTACCTGAACATCCCAAACTAAGCCAACAAAGTACATCGATTTAAAACTATGAAAACATAACTTAAGATTTCATACCTCTTTGATGAAACATTGTATCTGTAATAGAGATAGCGCAAAACTTAAATATGAGCACAACATATGCAGCTATCTACAAACCTCGGATGTGATGGTACTAGCCTTGGAATTTGGACGTGTTGCAGAAAAATATTCAGGAAGATGACCAGGTACTTTAGTAATTTGACCCCAAGTATACCTTAGTGAATACTAGTTGATACCCGCGCATAGCAGCGGTAATAATTTTTTTTTACCTAACTCTCCCCGCAATTCTCTACCCGCTAAGTGAATTCGTTTCACAACACTTCGAATGTATACGTGTTGTCCGTTGTATGTGTTTGTTTGGGTTTCCTGTAGCTTTCCCGCAACACCATATTAACATCACCATACTCGCATTTAAAAGACTCTCACAGTCTCTTACCTAATTTAAAACACTCTCTTCAAATGAAATTAAGGTTAAAGTTGATAAAATATAAATCAAAATAAAATAAACTCACTAAAAATGGTTAAAAATCTAAATATTTATAAAAAATATTAGAAAAATGGATGTTAGAATTATAGAGAACGAAAGTATTAAAAAATATGGTGATATTATATCATAAAAAATAATTAATCGATAAAAAAATATTTCAATTAAAAATAAAAAAAAAAGGGGGGTGATTTTTTAAATATTAAGAGGTTAAACATGGGTGCCACGTATGATGTATTCCTTTAAAATGAAATGGATGGTCAAGATTGCACCTCTTTATCTTAATTTTTGATGGACCCCGCAACTTAAATACTTTATATAATAGTATAGATATATTGAATACAAAACCAGTAACTGTTTGCTTGCTAAAGGGACAATCCACCATTCTGAGCTTTCTTAATTTTGGGCACCCTTTTGACAACTCCACAAGTCCTGCGTCAGATTCTCCTATACGAGTAAGAGATAGAAATCTCAAATTAACACCATAAGTGCCAATAAACCACAAACCCATATCCGTCAAATATGCGTTGGAATAAAGGTGGATACCTAGCCTCTCGAGTTTGGTGCAACCGATTAACATAGCTCGGATCCCATTGTCTAGCGGTAAACTTGTTCTTATATTATATCCACCCCTACCCACTTGTATATCAAAATCACACAGACTCTTCAAATTAGATCCTATACACTCCAAAGCTTCATTTGAAATATCTGTTAGAATTACATGTAGCAATTCTAAATTCGCACACCCTTGTGCCACAGCAATGAGTCCCTGAGGGAAAAGTTAGTCTGCGCAATTTCTTACAAAACTGACCAATAAGTTGCATTCCTGTATCTCTACGAACTTCCTTGACTCAGAGAGCTTCCAAGTTGGGACACCTTTGAAGAAAGGAACATAGTAAAGGATCTTTAACATATAACCGGTTGATCTCCAATTCCCTAAGTTGATTCAAATGAGGGAGTACAAACGGAAGAACAGTTTTTGGACAACTTATGTATGCCCAAACAACGAATAGATGAGGGGAACTTAAAACTACCAGAGTCTACATTCAACTTCAAAAAAGCGACAGAAAGATGTGCTAAATTAACAGCGTAGCTTAAGGCATCCCCTATCTCATCTATAGAGTATTCCTTAATTCTCAAAGATACTAAAGATTTGCAAGAATTTTTCAAAAGAGGCGCAATATCTCTATAATAAGATGAATCTTTATGCAACTTAAGAGAAAACGTTTCAATTCCTGTGTTGCGCAACACGTAACCATTTCCCACCTTTTTCATCAGCATAAAAAGATAAGTCTACACACAACGTCTTCAACTTATCACAATACATAGAAATATACATTAGTCCATTCTCAGAAATCCCGCCACACTTATATATCTGCAAGCTCCTTAAATCATTACCTCGGGTTTTTGCAAGGAGCTCGAGGTCAGAATCATCAATAAACAAACGACGAATATGAAGTGCTTTCAAGCACTTAAAGGAAACAGCTATTTCTCGAATCCACGAGATGGCATCATTTCCAAACTCATAGTCATATGCGGGAAATTCTTTCAGTGTTAGCGACTCGATAAATGGAAAGCGTTGATTAAAACGAAACGGTGAGGGAGCGTAATGCAAGTAAACAGTCACGTGCTTACGTGTGATGCCATCAAGTTCATAAAATTTACGGGAAACTAAAACGGCCTCTACCATCGTGTATGTATGGTATAACACAGTCTAACACAGTTTCCATTGATTTAAAGCAATTCAAATTAGGGTTTCGATCAATGAAAGAGATATATAATGTGCGAATCGTTATACTGATAGATTACGCGTAGGTTGTTAAATGGGTCAAAATCCGTCCGAATTCAATTCGATAAAGTCTTCTTATAATGCCCACCCAACTTAGAACACATTTGTTTTGTAATGGTTTCGGTTAAGATTTTAGTATTTGATGTATTTACAATTTTTTTTGAACGACAAGTTAGTAGTTAGTGATTCGAGCACACAGTGACATCCAATTGGGCAGTATGCAAGCCTCGAATCTTCGCCTCAGGTGATAAACCTCACTCCCGCTTCTATTTATTTTCGCTCATGAAGGTCAATGGTGAGACTCGAACCTGAGATGTCTCCAAAAATACCTCCCAATGTTACCTTTGGTGGCAAACTTGTTTGTTTTATGAATCAATGAAGTATTAGATATTGTTAGGGTGAAAAAACCCTAAATCACCGTGGGGAACCCTATTAGGAACGTGGATGGGGATGTAAAACGATACCCCGATGGGAGTGGGGACAGGGATGAGAGTGGGGAACGGGTATAAGGATGGGAAATGCGATCCTGCCATTCCTCAGCCCGTTTCCATCCACATTTGCGATCCTATCTTTAATCGAAACTGGTCTCAAACATGTGATGAGCCAAACATTAATGACCACTTAACTGAAGCTACAAATATGACCAAATGAACAGGGATGGAACTTAGGACGGAACTTGCAAATATGCTTTTCTTTTTAGATCGACTGATCAAAAAGCAAAGCTCAAAGGGATGCATAATGATTGATTATCTTTCTATAACTTTTATACCGAACTATAATGCAACGACTTACAATAAGTATTCGTTATCTTATTTTAAAAGTTAAAGTTGAGATATACTAAAATTTTATCTTTGTAATACTTTTCTTTCAAATATTTTATGGGTCTTTTAGCTAGTTCCTCATATATATAATGATGATGAAAAATCCCAACTATGACCTGAGTATACTTTAAAATGAGTGTTTGTTAAAATGTCATATATTGACATAAAATTTATGCGTATGTCATATTACAATTAGGATTAACGTTTATCTGCATTTTACAGTAAAAAACAATGAAACATGCTCGATGTATATAAACAAGCAGCGTTACCCGCGCGTTGCTGCGGGACGTTAATTTTTCGCGCGTTGTTGCGGGCCATTGTTATTATTATTATATTTTTTTATATTTTATGCGGGTTTATTTTTTCGGTCTCATGTTTAATAGTTTGTTTTTTTCTTATATGGCCTTATGTGTTGGGCCTCATGTTTAAAGGTTTCTTTTTTGGTTATATGTTTTTTTTTGCATGTTTATTTTTTCAGTCTCATGTTTAATAATTTGTTTTTTTTCCTTATATGAGTTTATGTCCTGCGCGTTGTTGCGGGGCGGTAAAAAAAATTATACTTTTTTTTGTTTTTTTTTTTGCGAATTTTTTTTGTCTCATGTTTAATAGTTTGTTTTTTTTATATGGGCTTATGTGTTGGGCCTCATGTTTAAAGCTTTTGTTTTTTTTTGCTATATGAGTTTTTTTTTTAAATGACACTGTTTAATGCAATTTAAAGTTGTACGTTTGTGACTTTGTCGATTATTTTAAAGTTGAATCGGTACTTTTGTAATATTTTTTTCCTCCTATTTTATGCCAAAAATTTAAATAAAAAAAAAAAAAATTAGGCCGGCCCAAAGTGGGAGCCCAGGCCCAAACCATTGTACAGTAGAAGCACTGTAGCTTCTAATATGAGTTTATGTCCTGCGCGTTGTTGCGGGGCGGTAAAAAAAATTATACTTTTTTTTGTTTTTTTTTTGCGAATTTTTTTTGTCTCATGTTTAATAGTTTGTTTTTTTATATGGGCTTATGTGTTGGGCCTCATGTTTAAAGCTTTGTTTTTTTTGCTATATGAGTTTTTTTTTTTAAAATGGCACTGTTTAATGCAATTTAAAGTTGTACGTTTGCGACTATGTCGATTATTTTAAAGTTGAATCGGTACTTTTGTAATATTTTTTTCTCTCTATTTTGTGCCAAAATTTTAATTTTTTTTTTGTGCCGGCCCAAAGTAAAAGCCCGGGCCCAAACCATTGTACAGTAGAAGCACTGTAGCTTCTACTGTACAATGCTAAATGTATGTATGTATAATAGAACGTAAAATAAATGGGGAAATCATGCATGCTGCAACAAGTAGGTAAGTTGCCTCTTTTCCTTTGCTTTTTAGCAGATTAATACTTCATATTTGGTCCCAGAACTTGAACAATGAATCAGATTTTTGCTAAAAAGCAAAGGAAAACAGGCAAGTTGTCTGCTTTTTGCAGCATGCATGATTTCCCCAAAACAAATATATCCGGTATGCATGACTATTAGAATACATGCTATTTAGCGTTATAAAAACGACAAACTTGGGTGTCGTTTTGGTGTTTTAAATTTTTTGCCTAAAGGCAGCCCAATAAGCCCACCCGGAAAGAAAAATTAGTTAACTTTTCTTTTTTACAAAAAAGCCCCTCATGTTTATACTATTTACGATTTTTTTATATAACAAACTTTATTTATCAAATATCTAACAAATACATAGCGATTTTTGAATAAAAAATATACCGACAAAAAGGATTCTGGATTACGAACAAAACGAGCCAAATATTGATATGCTTTGTACGTGCGTACGAAACTATAAAAATGTTGAAGTTTAATATATATTTTTGAAAAAAAAACTTTCAAAACACACCTTTAACGTACCTAATAACTTTAAAAAATACCTTAAAGTTTATGTAAAAAAAATTAATGAAAAAATTCTATTTAAGCTGGCGTATTAACGTTTGCTAGGAATTTCGGCAAGGATTGCGTACATCCTCATTTTATCAGCGCTCGATGATTCAACTATCAATTATCTTCTACGAGCAAACAAAAATAGCTCCGTCGCAACGCGCGGGCACATTTCTTTCTCGCTATGACCCAAAGACAGAAAATATGAAATTACAAAACTAACCCTTCAAGTACAAGGAAAAAAACTATATGCCGATCAATTACATAACCATAGCATATATACCTAAATCTACTAAAAACGCACCAAAATATCTAAAAACGTATTACCATAGACAAATACTCTTCAAGACAAAGTTATTCCTCGCCACAACGCGCGGACAATAAGCCAACTTGTTACGAATAGAGCCCAATTGGTTGATTTTAAAACCATATATATAAATAGTTAATAGAGTGATCAAAGTTTTACAGCCCAATAAACTGTATCTGAGGAGAAAATTTAGGCCCACATTATCAAAACCAATCATTTTTATGAACACGTGGCAACACTTTAGTGACTGAGTCACTAACCATATCCCTCGAAATTAAAATTTCTGTTAGCTTTTATCATCTCTAACAATTATCAGAATCTCTGCAATGGAATTGTGCACAATTCCATCCTTAGCTTCTGGATTTGTGGTGAAATCCAATGTCGCAACATTCGAAACACACACAATCAAATCCACCATGGTTATGTTTCAGTTGAAGAAAGTGAAGAGTTTAAGATTGGTTGTGAAGGCCGCTGAAGATACGGTGGGCTCACCGGCTGCAGGTGCCATATCGATAGAGGACGATAAGCCCAAGGTGCCGCCAGTTGGGCCCAAGAGGGGAGCAAAGGTATGTACAGAAAAATGACCACTAATTATGTTTTATTTGCACTCGCGTTGTAGCGGAATTAAATCAATATTGTTATGTAATCCATTAATTGAACTGCAACTACTCTGTAATGGACTATCCGTCATTGATTATTTGGCACTATGCACAAACACTAACTACGAAATAATCACTTTCGAAACATAACAATAGACTTATAGACATCATGTATGTATGTTTGTTACTTTAGTTAAAGTTTATATCAACTATTAATGAATTAAAAGGAACAAATGACAAATGTATTTTTACCTTGTCCGAATGTTGTAAAAATGTTATTAATCTTATCGATCTCTGCAAACAGGTTAGAATACTTAGAAAGGAGTCGTATTGGTGTAACAGCGTTGGATCGGTTGTGAGTGTTGATCAGGTAAAGCTAATATGTGCCATGTCTTCAGTATCTATCTAAGTTCGAGATGCTAATATTTCTATCATAATGTAATGTGACTTGCAGGATCCAAACAATCGTTATCCGGTTGTAGTTAGGTTCAACAAGCTTAACTATGCGAATGTGTCAACTAACAACTATGGTTTGGATGAGATCGAAGAAGTTTAAAGTACTTGCTGTAGTTTTAGACTATATTTTTTAGGCTCTTAATGTTAAATTAATTTTTTATGATATGTCAATTTTTAAAAGAAGATGACTAATTGCAGCTGGTGGCAAAATTAATGTGTTAAGCGAATTAAGTAACATGTCAAAATAGGTAACTTTTTTTTTTGCAAGTCAAGATTAGTTGGGTTAGGGTGACCTGAAGCAAATTGTGTCCTGTGTTTTTACAAAGTGTTACTGTGTCAAGTATGATTAAAGTGCAAACATATAATTAGAATAATAATCGGTAATAACTTAAGATTATTTTAACTAAATACATTAATAGGTTGTCTGGATCTAAGGATATATTTTGGCGACTTCTGACTTACAACCTGTGACAGGTTTTTCTTAGCTAAATTGTGACGATTAACACATATATGCATACCAGTTAGATATACAGAATAACCTAAATCTGACACTTTTGGTGCACACCTACAGGGCCTTCTATAATGTGCAATCGACACACATTAGAAGTAGTAGGTTGTGAACAATGGTCTAATTCACCATGCATCGTTTTAGTTATTGGGAAAGATGTGGAACTATTGACTAGTACCTGAAAACGCCATATAATAAAAGGACCAAACGGTTATCAGAGCCATATTTATCACCTATATTCATATATGCTAGAGGAGTCTTTCTATCTGTAGAACAGATGTTGAGTTAGAGGCTCTTTGATTCCATACCCGATTCTACCATTGACATTAGTGGCGTTAAGTAAATTTCAAAGTATCTTCGGGCGTTACAGAGGATTTATACCCTTAGTAAAAGGAGTGAGAACTTTACTCAACTAAGACTCGTTTTAAGTAATGAAGGAGTGAGAACTTTACTCAACTAAGACACTCGTTTTAAGTAATGCTCATACTTGTGTTCCTTGGGTTTCAACCCATCCAACCAAAAATGAAACTAATTTAAAACTGCCGACACTGGTAATGAGCTGGGGAATATTTATCACGCGAACATGACTAATTACAACACGTTCACTTAAATGTGTTAAACAAGCAGGATTACCCGCGCGTTGCTGCGAGACGTTAATTTTTCGCGCGTTGTTGCGGGCCATTGTTATTATTATTATTATTTTAATTTTGTGCGGGTTTATTTTTTCGGTCTCATGTTTAATAGTTTGTTTTTTTTATATGGGCTTATGTGTTGGGCCTCATGTTTAAACCTTTGTTTTTTTTTGCTATATGAGGTTTTTTTTTAAATGACCACTGTTTAATGCAATCTAAAGTTGTACGTTTGTGACTATGTCGATTATTTTAAAGTTGAATCGATACTTTTGTAATATTTTTTCCCCCTATTTTGTGCCAAAAATTAAAAAAAAAATAAAAAAAATGGGCCGGCCCAAAGTGGGAGCCCAGGCCCAAAATGATTTACCATTCTATATTGGAAGCACTGTAGCTTATACTGTACAATGAAAAATGTATGTTTTATAATTAAGTTGTCGGTGGAGATAGAACCAAAATTTCTAATGGGCTTTGCATCTAGTTTTGCCGCAAAACTAGATTCCAATGGGCCGAATTGAATGGCTCAGACTTTCAACACCAATAATAGGCAAGGGCCGAATTGAACGGCCAGACTTTATATTTACAATTAGGGGTGAGCAGAAAAACCGAAAAATCGAAAACCGAAACCAAACTGAAGCGAAAACAATCGAACTAACCTAATAATATCGAACCGAATTTGCTAAAACCGAATCGAACCGAACTATTAATTCGGTTCTTGGGTTGGATATGGGTTTCGCCGTCTGAACCGAAAACCGAATTTATATAAATATATATACTTTTTATATATTTTATATAAATAAAATTTTATCCAAATATAAAAAAACACTTTTTATGTTTGAAATATTTTTTTCTTCTAAATATCTATGTATTTTTTTTCTTCTTTTTTTTTTAAATAATTCGGGTCAACCCGAAAACCGAACCGAATTCAAATTTGGTTTTCGGCTTCGGTTCAGTCGAATTCTAGTTCGGTTCGGTTTGGTTTTCGGGTTGAATAAAAAAAAAGTTAACCAAACTAACCGAACCGAACAAACCGAATAACCCGATAACCAAACCGATCAACACCCCTAATATTTTACTAGATTTCAATAGGCTAGTGATTAAAAGATCATTAAAAGATTATGACTGATTGCTTGATTCTCATTGATATAATAGCCAACTATATATAGGGTACAAAGGAAGATTCTAGACTATGGGTTTGGGCCAATGGGCCGATTACACTAACTATACAATATGTACTTTAATACGCCCTCGCAGTTGGAGCGGGAGATTTGCGGACACTCAAACTGAATCTGAAATCAGTAAACAATGGGTATGGGAGTCCTTTTATGAAGATATCTGTGTACTGAAATCGAGAAGGGACATGAAAAACTCGAACATGACCTGCTGCTACTTTGTCACGAACAAAATGAATGTCAATTTCTATATGTTTGTTGCGCTGATGTTGCACCGGGTTTGCAGACATGTATACAGCACTGACATTATCATAGTAGACCAAGGTCGCTGTGAAAAGTGGGGCATGAAGCTCACGAAGGAGGTTGCGAATCCAAGATGTCTCAGCTACAGCATTCGCAACCCTGCGGTATTCAGCCTCAACACTAGAACAAGACAACGTGTCCTGACGTTTGGAGGACCACGTCAGGAGGTTGTCACCAAGAAAAACACAGTATCCAGAAGTAGATCGGCGCGTAGCCGGACAACCTGCCCAGTCAGCATCAGAGTATGCAATAAGTTGTGATGTAGTGGACCGAAATAGATGTAATCCAAGATCAGTGGTTTCTCGAAGATAACGAAGAACACGTTTCATAGCATTAAGGTGTGGCACTCGAGGATCATGCATGTAAAGACATAACTGTTGAACTGCATATGACAAATCGGGTTGGGTAAAGGTGAGGTACTGAAGTGATCCGGCAAGGCTGCGATATAAAGTAGGATCAGTGACCGGTGATCCTTCAGGTCCAAGCTTCTTCTCGGTGTCAATTGGAGTCCTGCAAGGATTGCAATTAAGCATCTGTGCTTGCTCAAGAATCTCGGTAGCATATTTCGTCTGAGACAAGAATATGCCTGAGATAGTACGCGTGACAGATATACCGAGAAAATAGTTGAGTGGGCCAAGATCTGTCATAGCAAATTCCGCATGTAGTAAAGAGATGATACGTTGCAGGAGTGAAGTAGAAGAAGCTGTAAGAATGATATCATCCACATATATTAGTAAGTAAGCTGTGTCTGGCCCCTTATGAAAGATGAAAAGAGATGAGTCAGTTTTGCTGTGATAGAAACCGGCTCGGATAATACAGCTAGAAAATTGTTGAAACCAAGCTCGGGAGGCCTGCTTAAGGCCATAAAGCGACTTTTGCAGAAGGCAAACATAATCAGAATGAGCCGAGTCAGTAAATTCTGGTGGCTGGTACATGTAAACTGTCTTTGTAAGATGGCCGTGAAGAAATGCATTCTTCACGTCTAACTGATGAATAGGCCATTGTCGAGAAACTGCAAAGCTAAGAACAGTCCGTATGATAGCAGGTTTGACAACGGGGCTAAATGTATCATCGTAGTCGATGCCTTGTTGTTGACTACGACCATTTGCAACTAGTCGAGCTTTGTACCGATTTAAGGACCCGTCCGCATTATATTTGTGTTTGTACAACCACATAGAGCGAACAATGTTGACATTTGATGGGCGAGGAACAAGTACCCAGGTGTTATTGTCAATGAGAGCTTTATATTCGTCACACATAGCTTGTTTCCAGTTAGGATCTCGAAGGGCATGGAAATGAGACTTGGAGATAGGGGAGGAGGTGGTAACATGTAAGTTGTATTTGGGGTTAGCTTTCACAATCCCGACTTTAGAGTGTGTGACCATAGGGTGTTGCGAGGTGGGTGGTGGTGGTGGGGTAGTTGGTGGTGTCGGTATTGTTTGTGATGATGGTGTTGATAGAGGAGTTGGAGGTGTTGATTGTGGAGTTTTTTGTGGATTTGTTTGTGGGGTTGTTTGTGGTGGTGTTTGTTGAGGAGACGTAGGAGTGGTAAGTAGGCGAAGTGCAATGGAGGAGGTGTTTAGATTATCATCTAAAAATTGGTATGAGGAGGGTTTAGTTGGAGTCATGGAGCCGAAAGGAAAGACAATTTCGTCAAATGTGACATGACGAGAAGAGAAATGATAATTTTGTTGGTGTTCAGGTTAAGGCACTGATATCCGGGATGATTGTAAGGGTACCCGAGAAAGATAGATGGTGTGGTACGAGGGGCAAGTTTGTGAGGAGGAAAGGTGTAAGGGTAACAAATGCATCCAAACGTGCGAAGATGGGTGTAAGAGATTGGTTTGTTGAATAATTTTGTGTAAGGGATGTCATTGTTGATGGAGGTGAAAGGAGGGATATTGAGTAATTAAGCGGCAGTGAGTAGTGCTTCGACCCAATACTCGGGAGGAAGACGGGCTTGAAAGAGGAGAGAACGTACTACGTTATTGATAGTACGAATCATGCGTTCAGATTTGCCATTTTGTTGAGATGTACGTGGGCATGAGAAACGAAATTGAATGCCATTAGTGGCAAATAATTCATGGAGGGAGTTGTTGTCAAATTCTCCACCATGATCACATTGGAAGGCTTTGATTTCACGGTTGAATTGGGTTTTTACAAATGCACGAAAGTGTAAGAGTTTTGACTGTGCATCAGATTTTCTGTGAAGTGGGTAGACCCACAAAAAATGTGAATAGTGATCTAAGAAAAGGACATAGTATTTATATCCACTCATGCTAGAGACAGGAGATGTCCAAAGGTCTGAGTGAATAATGTCAAAGGGAGATGTGACAATAGAGGTAGATCTTTGAAAGGGAAGTTTTGTTTGTTTCCCTAACTGGCAGGCACGACACAAGTGTTGAGTGTTTTGTTTATTATAAGACACAAGGCCACGTGACGACAGGGTTTGAATTACAGTGTCACCGGGGTGACCAAGGCGTTGATGCCAAAGGGAATGATTATTGGTAAGTATGGCAAAGGCTGAGGCGGCAACGTGTAAGGGGTATAGATCACCCGTGCTGTCACAACGAAGAAGGGTTTGACGGGTATGATAATCTCGTACAGTGAAACCATATGGATCAAAATCAATGGAGCATTTATTATCAGTGGTGAATTTTCGTACCGAAACAAGGTTTTTAATTATATTGGGTGTGACAAGAACATTTTTAAGGTGGAGGGGACGATATGGATTAGGGATTTGTACATGACCAGAGTGGGTGATAGGTATAGATGATTCATTTTCGACAATAACTGAATGAAATTTACGATTAAGAAAAGAGATTTGAAGGTTACCGGTGTGAGATGAAAGGTGAGAAGTTGCTCCAGTATTCATATACCATTGATGATCATGAGAAGCCATAAAAATAATCTCTTTTTTTCCTTTTTTTTGATGAACAGTAACGCTCGGATGAACAGTAACGTTTGGATGAACAGTACGCCGATGAACAGTGCTAGGTGAATAGTGACGCGATGAACATTATTATTATTATTATTATTTTTGATTCGGTGAAAAGATTAATGATGCAGAGAAAGAATTAGGGAGGGAGACGATTTGGTTGAGAAGAATTAGAAAAAACTTGATTTGGCTCTGATTACCATAAAAGATTATGACTGATTGTTTGATTCTCATTTATATAATAGCCAACTATATATAGGGTACAAAGGAAGATTCTAGACTATGGACTTGGGCCAATGGGCTGATTACACTAACTATACAATATGTACTTTAATAGTGATTTGCACACTCAAATTTTTTATTAGGACATTCACTTTATAAGCAGTTAAAGCACACTGTACAAACATGTAATGCACAGACTAGAGTGTCTCAATAAAAAAATGAGTGTGCAAATCAATTCCAGGCTTTGTATCTCATACAATAGCTGGGTTTAATGGCCCCAAACTTTTACTCAATATGTTTCATGTCGACATTAATTAGTAGCAATGATAACTAAACGTGCAACTTCAACTAATATATTTATTGTATGAGATGCAAAGCCCATTGTAGCAATAACTAAACATCTCAAAGTTGAATAGATACGGAGTAATTTAAAATGTACCCAAGTGTTTATGTTGACCAACCCATTTTGATATTCCATAATATCGTTTAAACGTTTTCCAACCAGGCAATTTTGCAACCTATACAGTTTATAATTGTTGGATTATGACCATATATGATTAATATATGTCTGGAAATATTCTCGAGCCTAAGGGGACGCACACATTTATAGGTTAAATTACGAGAAAATATATTAATGTAATATATTAAATGTATAACAAACGATCGTTAAAAGTTAACGAGTATTAAATAATTAGTTAAACGTTTAATGGTTAAACGTGAGAGACTAATTATTTATAAACCGAATTTTAAAGGGTTGGTTCTTTTATTTTGTATCCTTAGTCGGCAAGAAGTAGAATCCCACAAAGTATCAGGATGTAAAGTGTATATATATATGAAAATACTAAAACCAAATAGATCGACTATTGTGCTTGTGCTTCCTTTGTTGACCGGCCTAAATTGGTGATTTGATCATCACTTTTG
>BQNB010000012.1:274310-288225 GCA_026074375.1 Tanacetum coccineum | reverse complement strand
TGTTATATTAAATTCAGATTTTTATTAAATCAACAAATGTTATTTTTCAAACGACACCTAGAGGTCGTTCTCTTGTATCTAGTGTTGCGTATTATGAAGCAACTCCCCAAAGTTGTATTCTGTTGTGTTGTTGTATTTTTGGGGGTGTTACACTATGAAATCACCTTAAGCGAGCAGTGGATCAAAAGAAATAAATCAAGTGAAGACGAATCACACGGTCCTAGCGACAAACTAGCATATAGTTGTCGTTTAAGAATGATGTACAATGAAATAACTCTTAGCGCAAAAACTGGTCATCCGAAAATGAGTAGACAAGGTGTATCATTTCAAAACACACTTTCTGAAATTATAAGTTTTTTGACAAGTCTCGACACTTTAACAACTCTCAAAAATATTTCATCTTTTAGCGTATTTTGTCTTTTAGTGAATTTCGTCTTTTAGTGTATTTTGTCTTTTAGTGACTCGACACACCAAAGTTGACTTAATAACCGCAAATGTTGACCTAGACCCGACACCTAACGTATTTCTCCATTTTATTATTAGTTTGATAATAAAATGCATATATGTTTTTGACACATCTTCAATATTTATTAAATTTCGACATGACCTTTCTTAAAATAATAACTTTCCCATTTTATTTGACTCGACTCGAAAAATATCCGTTTTATAAAAAGTACACCTTTTATTGACCCATAAAAACATCCGGCAACTAACTTAATCGCGTTACAGCATTTTATTAAGTTTTAAAATGTGACGAATAAATTTTTAGGACACCTAGTGCGAGCCACATATGGTTTGAACCATATGGACTCCAAAAAGTCAATCTGTTCAATTTTCGACAACACCGCACATATCACAACAAATCCATTCTAAACCTAACCCCATCGACTTTTAATCTTGCTTCCAACAAAACCAATATCTAACTTAATCCCTTCATCAACAACACTAAAAATCACTATATACGATAACCTCAAATAAATGATATAGCCGTAATAACAACGATATATATATATCAAAATGATCACAACAAACTTTTAGATACAAAAGTACAACTATTTTTCATGTTCTTCCATTTATGTTTGAAAAGATTTAAAACTTGAGACTTGTAGTTTTATAGACAAATTTATAACGACTTTCATAACGATCCGTTTTGTACACCTTGTTCGGAATGATCATAAGTATGTAAAAGTACAACTCGTTTTTGAAAAACAAGAGATGACTTACAAGAAAAGATGACTAAAGGATAATTAGAGAGTAAATCAACCCAAACGTTGTTTATGAACTACCCGAATATCAACCCGAACACTATATCTTCAAATAGATTTGATCAAAGTTTGACAAGTAAGGATTTTTGTGTGTGTTTTTGTTGGTTCGAACAAGAGAGAAGAGAAAGAAAGATTGTATGTATTTTTTTAGTGAGAGAGAGTAAGTAATGAATGAGAAAAATGGATGAACTTGGACATATATGTATTGGTTTCAAATTTTGGCATCCAAGGGTGGTGGGGTTGTGTGGTCCGATCGGTGCAAGCAAAAAGGGAAGAAAATAGGACCAAAATTATCTTCCAATAAGAGCTAAAGAGAGGACTAGCCTTAAGCTATTTTGTGGGAAGTATGTCTCTTGATTCAAAATTAAAAAATGAGTATCCCATGTGTGTGTGGCTTGTGGTTTTTGGTTGCATGCATGAGCCAAAGGGGACCAATTTGTTCTCCAATATTCTAGGGATGTAGTGCTTGTGTTGATTTAATTTCAAGGATTGCATGCACAAGTATAAGCTACTAACTATTTCTGAAATTTTGAATATTAACTAAAAACGTAAAAACGCATATACCGACGAAAGACTACGATGTATAACAATACAGATTACTTTCGGTAATGAATTTTCAAATAGCAACGGGGTAACTTCCCGGTTGAACGTAAAAAATAAACGAAACATTTAAAATTCAAATTACCAAACGGAAATGGCTAAAATATTGATAGGAAATTTACGGGGTGTCACAATATCTTATAACGGCTAGCAATTTAGGGACAAACCATTCAATGATTGGTGTGAAAAACTATGCATCCGCCAGTGCTTTGCCTCCGTCAAGCATCCACAAGCCAATTAGTTAGTGGAAAGAGAAAATAGAAGCTTAGGAGAAAGAATAAAGGCACGGCTAGATGAAAGAAGCAAGGATTAGATTGAAGAAGTCCCACATGTCTTATGGGCACATTGTACCATGATCAAGTCAAGCAATGGAGACACAGTGTTCTCGCTTACATACGGAACGAAAGCGGTAATTCCAGCGGAAATTGGCATGCCTACCTTGAGGACAGCGGAAATAGACATGGTGCAAAAAGATGAAGCTTTGGAAATCAATCTTGATCTTTTAGTAGAAAGAAGAGAGCAAGTGGAAATCCGCGAGGCAAGAAGCAAGGCAAAGATGGAAAGGTACTATAACTCTAAGGTCCGCAACACAAGCTTCAAGCCAGGAGACCTTGTGTACCGGAACAATGATGCTAGCCATGCAAGAGATAGCGGAAAGCTTGGCCATAAGTGGGAAGGACCGTACAAAGTAACAGAAGCACTAGGAAAAGGAGCATACAAGCCCAAAGACCCCGATGGAAAGCTCCTTCCGTGAACTTGGAACGTCCGCAACCTCAAAAAATGTTACGTGCATGAAATGTAAGCACCCCACCCACGCAAGTTTTGCA
This sequence comes from Tanacetum coccineum, assembly GCA_026074375.1. Classification (NCBI taxonomy): domain Eukaryota; kingdom Viridiplantae; phylum Streptophyta; class Magnoliopsida; order Asterales; family Asteraceae; genus Tanacetum; species Tanacetum coccineum. The sequence goes on along the minus strand of BQNB010000012.1, from coordinate 285,533 downwards.
GCAGAAGGGGCAGTATTTAAACTTCTGTTGTCTCATGTAATGTCTTTTAATTAATGAATAAAATGTGAAGCCTAGCTACCTTCACAAGCTTATTTAAAACTTTATTTTTTCTTTTACTTTCCAAATTTAGTTACATATTATCTGATTCGTAAGACGCGCACGCAAAGGGGTATGACCCCATAAACACAAGTTATTATTCCGCATAATACAAGGATGAGCAACCTAACAATTAACTCATGTACATAAGAGGTTTGCAAGCCTAGTACAGGGAGAATAACCCACTAATATTTAACTAAGACTATCATTGCAAACGTATAACTACGGTATTAAAAGATTGCTATACAAAAATACTAACAAAACACAAACTATTAAGTATTATACAACGGTCATACAAAAGAATAATAAAATTATTTAAGTACAAACAACCACAACAAAAAGGCCACATACGGCCGCGGTAGAAACAACAACAACAATGATAGGCTCAACTAGTCTCGGGGCGCTCTGGCGTGTTCTCTAATTCTTCCATTTCAAATATAATTGCAGAGGAAGAAGGAACTTCAACATGCAGTTCCGCATCATAAGCTGACACTAGCATAGGAGGAATGGAGCTAGCTTGAACAAAAGTAGTTGACAAGGCAGTAGTAGCAGCAACAACTACCGGTACACCTGACGTACTGGCCTCACCAACTATGTTTTTGGCAGATAATGGCTCAATTAGAGCAACCATGGCGTCAGAAATAGATAAACGTTGGGACGCAACATCTCTTCTAATCCTTTGAACACGAGCATGAACTACATCCAAAGAAAAAGATAAGAAAGTCTCTCCAATAACTACTTGGTCCTCTAGACGGTGGATAGGAAGCATGATTTGCTCAAAAGAGGGCTGCAATTGGTTAGCCTTTGGAGTCTCGGCCACAGGACCTTCCAAATGAAGAAGACCCATAATGTTCGCGATGCTTGCATCTTTTTGGGATGCCAGTTGAGCAAGAAAAGGGAAGTCCACGGCGCAAAGGGCGTTTACAATGGAGATATAATTGGCTTCCGCAGAAGGGTTATAAGAAGCAACATCAGCAAGACCTTTTCTGGCCTTCCCATGATCAATACTGAACACCAGCCCATCCTGTATATCCTTGTCAATGGCACGGCTGATGGCTCCTCTCAAAGCGGCAAGATACTCTAGAGATTGAAGGCATTTCATAACTACAAGTCTAAGGCTGCGGCTAAGGATCCATCTCCGCCCAGCTATGGTAGTCAAAAAATAAGGATAAAATTCCTCATCTAGATGAAGAGCCATTCCCATAAGCTCAACGTCTAACCCCGCCACCCGATCACTAAGAACTTTTACCTGTTCATCTTGCACCACCTCAATCTGCTCCTTAAAAAGCATATAACCTGACACTTCATCGTGAAGCCCAGAACATGTACCCTCTAGCAAAGATACCCGATCAACGAGCCTCCCTTTCAGCTTCAAGAGAGGAAGCCTTAACACTCAACTCATCACAAGATAAACCTAACTCAGATAAATATTGGGTAAGCTTGGCAGTTTGAGCAGTTAAGGATGTGAGCTCAGTCTCTTTAGCAGCGTGTGTAGAATCAAATACCACGACCTTCTTCTCAAGAACATTTTTCTCCTCCTCAAGGACTGAATACCATTCCTTCAAACCAATAAGCTCATTGGCCCAAGCAGTTTCCGCGGCCTCAACAGTGGCAACCTGGCCGCAAAGACGAATTACCTTCGCGGCCTCAGCTTTCTTCAGAGATAAATAAGCCTTCAAACTAGCAATCTCAGCATATTTCTCTTTTAACAAATCAGTTTGCCTTTGACACCTCCTCTCAAACTTCTTCCTTTCCATGTAATTATGCTCAGACCTTAGCCTAACTTCAGCACTAAAGCACGCCTGACGTGCTACCCTACAATGAACTCCGTAAATAATTGGTCATAATCCATGCCACGGAGTTGGGAAAAGAACCCGGGAGGAGCAAGCTAATCAACCATACTTTGACACACGTCAAGATCATCAAGTGTAGAGTCATTAATCACATTCTACTTAGGAACATATGTCTGCTGAAGAGACTCAGAATCCATCTCGTGAGAAATATAAAAAGTGTCAGTAGAAACCTCCGCACTGGCAGGCTAAGAAGGACCAGCAACGTCTACCCCGACTGTACTAGGGGAAGCAGAGTCCCTAAAAATGCTATGCTAAACTGTTCGGTACCTGATGTTATCCCAATATATTTCCATGTCACAACACAATAAGCTAACCAATAAGCCCTAGTTATTCGAACCAAATAAGAGAAAAGAGAAAGAGTTAGAGAGAGAAAGTAGAGAGATAAAGCTAGAGAGAAGGAAGAGAGTTAGATGATTACTATGTAAGAAATGGTAACCAACACCCTCCTAACATGCTAGGAGGGGTCTATTTATAGTCCAAGGCCATTGTTGGCTCGTTGGCTTTTGCTTATGGGTTGGTGATGACATCAAATAACGTCTATTTTATAGCATCATTTATCCTATGTTATTAACCCATTTTATATAGTTATTGCAAAGAATTGTTACTTAATTGTTTATATTTGAGAATTGCAGGAATTATGGAGTACTTGGTGAATATTAGCAAAAGGTGCACATTTTGGAGCTTAAATAAAGATATTTTGAAGATTACTATTCTAAAGACCAATGCGCCGTATCCATCAAGGAAGATACGGCGTATCTGTGCTTGCACTCACCAAAGAACACAAAGGAATGAAGCTCAATACGCTGTATCCAAAAGAAGTCAATACGCCGTATTGAAGATATAGTATGTGAATATTCTGGAAGATATCAAACGTGGTCCCTACTCCAAGAAACTCAATATGCCGTATCCAATCCCTTAGATACGCCGTATCGAAACCGACCTTCCAACCCTAAAATACAAACTCAAAACAGATTAAGTGTGGCAGCCATCATATTCTCGAACCTAAACCATAAAGTCCATTCCAGAGAGAAAAAGAGAAGAAGAGGTCGAGCGCAAGGCGTATCAACTCCATAGAACATGTGTAATTCCCTAACTTTAGTAATCGTTCAAATTTTTTGTACAATGCGTTAACTCGTTTAGTTTAACCTTGGGCTAATAATTGCAATATGTATCTCTTATACAGACGTTGCGAAAGGCTCAGTACCTGCGGTATTGCCATTATTATAAAAGATCTGAAGGTTTGCTATTTATTTATCCTGGATTTATTAATTTATCGTTGAATTTCTTGTTTATGTTTATCAAATCTTTATACGTTTTCCCGTGCTTTTGTATGCGACCTATCATTCAACTGGATCTAGTGATCACATACCCAATAATCTAGAGTCTGGGATAGCCTCCATATATGGCTTTATACATCTAGAACCTAGGATCAGAAATATTCGACTCCTGTAAATCTGGGTCTAGAATACGGCTTCGAAGCTAACTAGTTAAATTGGATACTTCCACATAGGTTTATTTGAGCGTGTGACTAGAAGAGAGAACCATTTAGTAAGCAATTGGAAACGGATAGGCTTAATTCTCACAATAGACAATAAGGGTTATAGTGCGCTAGGTAGTGTAACTAGTGATTTTTCACAAAAAAGTCATGCTAAATTTTTTAAAATTTGATCCGTTTTTAGGCATGTTAGCATTTTATTTGTGAAAATGAGGACAAGTATGTTCTAATTCTCCATCCCCCTACTTAAATTATACAACGTCCTCGTTGTATAGACAAACAGTTAAATAATATGGGAAAAGAATTAGAACAAGGAAACTTCCTTGATAGTTTGCTCCGAATGGTTCTCCATTTTGAGTGTTTGAGCAAAAAGAGTGTTGACGGGGCTTTTGAATGCCGATCAGAAGTCAACACGAGGTATTTTCAGACTATACTTTGAAGTCGGTTTCGTTTACAGCAAGGTCCTGCATAAAAGTTAGAAGACGTTCGTGCAATTCGTGCTTTCGCTAACCTACAGTACAAGCAAACAATTAAACACACAACTGTACAAGTTACAATACGCCGTATCCCAAACCTTAGGATACGCCGTATGTAATCCTGTGAAAACAATTAAATACTAGAAATTAAAAACTAGAAATTAAAACTGATAATTGTTCAGACATGCATACGCCGTATCCATAGGGGTTCGATACGCCGTATGTGTGTCTGACAGACAGACTCAAATTAAAATTTAAAATTTAAACAATTTAAATTCGACAAACAATTAAAAACATATCCGGGTTGTCTCCCGGGGAGCACTTTTGTTTCAGCTGGTCTTTAAGTTCGACCTTTTTCACTTAGTCGGTCTTTAAGTTCGACCTTTTCCTTCCTTACGGCTCATTCATCTATAAAGACCCTCTTGATTATGCGAGAGGCAGCTTACACTATTAAAAAAAACCAGTAGTTTATCCCGACCCCTTAAAGTAACTTTTCTTTTATAGACGTCGATCTTGACATGGGCAGTGGACAGGAATGGTTGCCCGAGGATCAAAGGAACATCGTTATCCTCGGGTATGTCTAAGATGACAAAGTTAATGAGGAAAACAAATTTGCCAATCCTAACTAGCACATTAGCGGCAATGCATTTTGGTTGCTTTATGGTTCTATCGGCTAATTCAATGGTCCATACCTATGTGAGACAAATCACCTAGACCAAGGTTGGTATAGGTAGAGAATGGCATAACACTCACATTAGCTCCTATGTCAACGAGAGATTCATCAAAACAAATGTTATTAATTAAACAAGTTAAGGTAAAGCTCACTGGATCTTTTTTCTTTCTGAGGCAGTATGTCATCATAAGCATCTAGAATATTTGCTCCATGTGCCTCATTTAAACCATCACAGCAGTAGTTGTGTAGTCGCCTTGGGAAGGGGCCTGTTTCGGGAAACATGAATCTGTGTTGTGATCCCGATACGACATATGGACCATGTTCCATACGGTGTATCTCAGAAAAATCAGCTGTAGCATTTGAGATCGATTTCACTTAGTCTCTCAGATTTGTTTCTGTAGAGCCAGGTAGACTTCTGAACCCCCTTTCTTGTAATACTTTACTCATTTGTCTGATTTGTAGTTCCAAGGTTTTAATCGATGCTCCTTGATTTCGTATTGTTGCATCGGTAGAAGCTCGGATTTCTTTGATGATGTTCGAGTTCTCTTCGTGCCTCTTAGCCAATTCGGCCATGAATTTGGCCAGTGATTCTTCCATAGTTTCTCTTCGAGCAGGGTACGAAGAATTTCCGTTATTTCATTGGAGATATCCTGGTCCTGCTGCTCTGAAATTGTCCTCCAGGTTGATAGGTGCACCAAACTGTGTGTAGTAGGCTTCTTCTAGAGTTTTTCCTTCTTCCTTCTGTGGATAATCCTTTGTATAGTATGGTCCCTTGCATAGTTCGCATCCGACCTGAGCAGTGTATACTTTCTCATTAACCTTCTTTATTTCCCGTCCGAGATTGTTGAGTTGGGCTTGGATAGCAGCAAGCCCGTCAGAAGTTTCAGTACTTCTGGTTCTTGAAGATGTTCCATTGTGCCATTTCTGGGAGTATTCAGCCATTTCTTGGATGGCTGTTTTAGCAGCAGCAGCAGTTTTTGAAGGTATGGCACCCTTTGAGTCCAGGATTTGTCGAGTTGGAACATCGAGCCCATTATAAAACAAGATGACTTCCTGCATGTCAGTTTTAGTAATGGTTGAGGACACTTCATTAGCAGTTCTTTAAATCTTTCCCATGCACGGAAAAGGCTTTCATCAGGTTCCTGCTAGAAGTTGTTGATTTCCTCCTTTTTCTTTGCAGTACGGGCAGGTGAACAATATTTATTTAGAAACTTAGTTTGAGCACTCCCATGGTGGAATCGAGCCTGATGGTTAGTTCCTTAGCCATCTACTTGCGGCTCTAGTAAGAGATACGGGGAAGGCTCGTAGCATGATTTGATCTTGAGTTACTTTTGGGATGTGGAAATCGAGTCAAACAACTTGAGAACTTTTGATGTGCTCGTTTGCATCTTCTTGTTCCGAGCCACTGAAAGTGTTGTCACGAAGTTCTTTAAGAAATTGCCCCTTTAATTCAAAAGGGGTGTCTTGGTTGAATGTGGGCCTAGTGACGCCCGACCCGTAATCCTCTCGGGTTTTGCTCATGTATTGTTCCATGTTTTCACCATTATTTGTAACTCTTATTCATATGCTCATCGACGATTTCAGAAGTTTAATCGTCCCCGTAGATTTAATTCCATGAGGCTTGGGTTATCAAAAAGCTTCCTTCTTGAGTGGAGTACTCGTTCATGGTTTTAGAGAGGTGAGAGTAGTTCTTTAGTAGAGCTCCATGTCATGCACCACCTGAAACAAAGAATTAATTAGTAGATACTGCTCTTATACCGAGAAGGAGTTTATAAGAACTTTAAACCTGGAAATCAATGCATCGTTCTGTACTAATTATCATAATGACCAATACTGCCGTATCTACTGGATTATGAATACACCGTATAAGTTCTGTTGAATAGCAGTACCAAGGTAAAACACATAGCGAGGTTCACTGAATACGCCGTATGTTTGGAAGAACAAATACGCTGTTTAGACAGTAAAAACAACACGCTATCCCGAGTAGAAAGTCAGATACGCCGTATCCAACTGGTGGATATGCCGTATCAAGTGATTAGTCAGAACAAAATACTATATAAAATACAATTAAATGCAATAAATTAAAGCGCACAATTAAACTAAACAATTATCAGTTAGAAATCAGAATTAATAATTTTACACTAAACAAGTTAAAGGTTAGAAATACTAAAAAGAATAAAGATTAAACTAATCACTCCCCAGCAACGGCGCCAAAAACCTTGATGTGTCGTTGTATAGGTGTTATTTATGATTATCAAGTTTTACATTTATATTTAGCCGACTAACCTAAAGACAACACTTTAACGGGCAGAGTACCCGATCAAGATGTAGCTTCGCGGTAAGTAGGGTGTCGAACACTAAGAGTGAGAGTTAACCTATTATTCTATCAGTATTTTATTCTATCTAGATTAGTCTAATTACTGGTTAAACCTATGCTATACATATTTACTAAAGGTAAAAGGGGGATTTTCAGCCTGAGAGACCGACACAGGTTTATGGTGACAAATATCAATTCTAAGCACAATACACACTAAAGCAAATAAACACAAGACAAAAGAGCAGAACGAGCCCATATAATAAAAACGGATTAAACCATCGTTAATCTGATTAAATGCTGGTTTAGATTTAATTAGTGCAATGGATGCTTAGCTCGAGCCGGCATATCATTCTAAGACTTAGGGCGTAACTTCTTCCTAAGACCTAGACACGAACAATCCTGTCACAATTAACGCATCCACATAAAGAATCCTATTATTTAATTATAATCTACCATAGGGAATTAAAGCAGTAGCAATCCTGTTAATACCCTAGCCCATCGGGACTTTACCCACTTATTCCTTGATGTTGTTTTATACACCGGTAGTCCACCACCAAAATCAATACCAATTAATAAATGAACAATATTGGTTGAACAATATTGGGTCACCTGCCGGTCAACTAAGCTCATAGTCAAAGAGTAATGATAAGGTGTCATTTGTTATCCTATTGGTCCGGGCATATAGAACACAACATAGAGAGCCATCTTGACATCTAGGTTACTGGTTAGGTCTCCCTAGACCCAGTTGAATGATAGGTCGCATGTACAAGCACATAAACAAGTATAAGGTGATAAACATAATTAAACAACAACAATAAATTAAGCAAAGCCGGATTAAAACAAACCAAACATTATAATCTTCATTAACATGGCTAATACCCGAGGGTATTAGCCCACAATCATTGTCATTATTACAAACGTGATCAAACAATTAAAAATTGAATGATTAAGAAAGTAAGAATTACACGATGTCTTCTATGGAATTAGGAGTAGTGCTCGACCTTGGCTGCTCTTCTTGGCTTGAGAAATTCGACTTTAGTTGTATACTATACAGAGAATGTGATATTGCACACTAAAACTCGTTTATGAGTCTTGTATTTATAGTGTCTAAAATACGCCTGGATACCCTTATAGGGATAAGTAGATACGGCGTATAGGGATCAATTTCCTTGGGAGTCCGCGATAATGAATCAAATCAATTAGAGAATTACCATCATCAATAAATGCGTATCTTTGACTGATGAATAGCTGTGCATAGGGCGTATTAGTTGTAGTGGATACGCCGGATCGGGAATTGATCATTACGCGTTTCTTGTGCTGAGCTGGCGTTGATACGCCGTATCTTCATTGCTGGATACGACATATAGGTGCAGAAAATAGTATTCTTCAAATGTCTTCATTTAAGCTCTAGAATCGCGCCTTTTTGCTTCTTCTTCACAAGTGACTCCATAATTACTGCAATAATAAACTTTAAGCAATTAAGTACTAATATCTTTCAATAATTATATAAAAGTAGGTAAAATACTTGGGATAAATGATAGTAAAATATGACGTTATTTGATGATATCACCCACTAAATAAACAAAGGGATAGGATTAAAAGTTAAAAATTATGATGACAGAAAGATAACTGACATCAAGTCTTGTCAATCAGAAAACAAAAGGTCAGGGTGAATACACATCACCCAAACTCTACCCAACCAATAGTAAAATTCACGGAGAAGCTAACAGCCACGGAAGAAGAAAGATGTGTGATACGGAAAGATCAAAGTTTAGCAATATTCACCGCACGCAGCACAATGCCGCACACAGTAAAAATACTAGTCTGGGGGGACTTGATGACGTATAATAGATACTACAGGCCTTTGGGCTTGGGCTGTACCATCACACTAGGGCCTTGGCCCAACTAAACAAATAATAAGCATAACAGGCCAAAACTAAGCCCAGGGATACACTGACCACGACCTAGACGCAATAAGACGGACGCGGATAGGTCATAGGCCGCTCCCACAGACCACTTACGGATCAGCTGACATCCGCAGAAGGTAATCCGCATCCACAGTCATGATAAACGCAGACCCTTACCCGACAAGGGTCCTACTCCGGCCACTACAATATTAGGCGAAATACTAGAAAACCCTAGTACTACTCGCCTATAAAAGGAATCCTCTGACACTCGAAAAAGGTATGATTTTCTCACATTTCCTAATACACACTCATATTTATGACATGTCTTCTTACTCTCTCGTTGGAGTCTAATCGTGGAGTTCATCCCCACGGTAAGGTTAACGGTTTACTTTTACTTGTGTAGGAAATCGTCTCAACTACTTTGTTTAGTACAAGATCTGGTCCAAAGAGAGCTTGAAGGTCCAGTCCAACAAGTAACCTAAGCCCAATCAATACCCAGTTACATATTTTGTACTAACATGTGGGGAGAAGGTCCAAGTATATGTTGGGATATTACACCCACGACAAAATATCACACAACGAATAATCAAAAAATTAAGAACAACGAAAAACAAACACAACACACAACGATTTGCCGGTTCATCCCCTCAAGCCTAATCTAATAGAAAAACTTAATATAGATTACAAAATTGAGACGCTTCAACTCTCAAATTACTCACAAAACTCTCTCATAAGTTTTTCTCACCTCTCTTTTTATTATGAAAACCTTACATAATCATCCTCTATTTATATAGGCTAAACATAATCTTTTCCTAATTTACACACATACTAAATTAGAAAATATTCTCTTTTCCTAATTTAAACACTACTAAATTAGAAAATATACTCCTTGTTCTCCAAGGCTTCTCCAAAACACAATTAAGGTAATTTGAGTCATACCATAATAAATCCTCCCTTGACTCAAAATACCTAATACTTCATCTTTATCCGAGAAATGCACTATTTTCTCGATCTTTATCTTTTGTTTATTGCCTCCACAACAAGTCCTCCCTTGCAAAGCTTCCCCTTCTAAGTAACATAGATTATTCGGTTTTTCTATCCTCGAATAACTAGTTGATCTCTCTTGTAAACCTTGCAATTATCTTTTCTTCCAACATAACGGTAGCCACAGGACGTCAACACACCAAGTGAAAGAATATTTCTAGCCGCACCCGGAACATACTTCACATTCAAAGCGGTTTTCACACTTCCATCATGAAGCTCGAAACGTACACTCATGACACCTTCAATCTTCATCATATGCTTACTACCCACTTTGATTTCACCAAATTGTCCCTTGTCTTTCAACGTCTCAAACATAGCACGATAATTGCATATATGTGATGACACTACATTATCCAACACCCACTTTAGTTTTTCCTCTCTTAAAATTCCATCCATTGGAGTTTCCGTTATAAGAAACTCATTACCACCATTGTCAACTACATTCATCTCACCATTGTTGACTTTCTTCTTTCCCTTTGAATTTCGTAAACTCTTCAAGTCTTTATGAAATTGAGGACACCTTACTTGTATATGACCATTCTCCCTGTAATAGTAGCATTCGACAACACTTATGTCTTGATCTCCTCCCATTCGAGAGTTAAAACGCCCTTTCGAACTACTACGATGGAAATTTCTACCTCTTCCGTATTAAATGCTTGTTTTGTGACCAAGACCAAGTCCTACCGTGACCACCAACGCGACGAGTGACGAGGGGCCACTACCTCAAAGTTCCTCGTCATTTGTTGCACCACAGCGGGCAAGGTGGCTGCCCCATGAATAGCAACCCATTCCAAACTTTTTTGAGCCACCCATGCATGCGAGACAGTTGGCATGCTGCCACTGTTGCTGCCGTAATGTGGTGGTGGTGAAGGAATGGTGGTTTTGCACCAAACGGCTAATGCCTCTGTTATCTTCAACGCACCCTTTTTGGTGCTAATATGTCCGACCAACCAACGCACCACTTGGTGCTGTTGAGCTCAAATGATGGACTCACCCTTTTATGGTGCGGCCGTACTCGACACCAACTTGTGTCGAATCACCCAAACCGTGGCAAGTACTGCCGCGGTTGAAACTGCTCGAGGGGATCGCCCTTGTGTCTAGAGATGAAGTCCTCTCGTTGCAAACTAAATAAGTGATAAACATGCAAAGTAAATAGAAATTTTTTATATATATACATGTGAGTGGCTGCGGAAGGAAATAAAACCAAAAACAATAAGTACAAAAGCTCACTGTGTGCGTCAGGTGAGCAACAAAAAGAAAAAGGAAAAGAGGATGGGAATGGATTGTTATATACATACACGTGATGGGTGATATAAAAGAGTGTATGTTCTTTTTGGATTATGACAAGTTGACATAGTAACA
>BQNB010000012.1:241477-271865 GCA_026074375.1 Tanacetum coccineum | reverse complement strand
TACGGAGTGGCATGGACTCGAAGGTGGCTGAACTGTTATCATTCAAACTTGATATTTTAGATTTTGGGACCTGCATTTTCTAAAAGCTCTGAATATAATGAATGATAACTAAAATTTTTCCAACAACGTCTCTTTTAAAGTTGTTTTCTATGAGTATGATTGTTGTATCCATGAAGTAATACCCTAGATTATCTTCCGCTGCTATATTGTAAAAATGGGGGTGTTACACCATCTGATATTCTTTGCTACATACACTTCTTTTAAGTAAAGCAATTTCCTCAGAGAAAAGAACTTCATGTTCTCTATATTTAACAATTTGACCTTCTAAAGTTGCTAAACCTCTTTTTTATGTAGCTGCTTTAAAATCAGTATCACTTAATTTAACAAGCAAATCATCATACTGTTTCTTTAGAGCTTCATAGTTTTTCAGACAATTTTTTGAACAAGATTTATCATTTGTTACCTCAGAATCTGAGAATGCCATGAGAGCCATGTTTGCCTGAATTTCTTCCTCTGCCATGTCACTCCAATCAAATCCAGTACCATCTATAGCACACATTGCCTTTTCAGAAGCATCTTCAATCTTTACAGTCTTTGTTGAGCTACTTTAATTCCAATTTCTATTGTCTTTACTCCTAGGTGCTCTTCATTCCCTGGAAAAATGTCCCATTTTATGGCAGTTGAAACATTATACCTTTGATTTATCATATCCAGCAGTATTGCTTCCATCAATGATGATTTTCCTTCCAGTTCTCTGATAGAACTTTCTTGCCCTCATGCTTAGTAGTGCCATATTCCACTTTAAATCCATTTCTTCCAAATCATCATCATGAAGTTGCTCAAGGTCTTCATGAACTAGTTGAGACCCTTTTGGTTGAGTGGATAGAAAGGCATATACTGTGGCATCACTAAAGCTAGCAGTACAAATTTCAGTACTGGCAGTATTAACCTTTGTGGTAGCAGTACTAACTTCAGGGTTAACAGTATTAATATTATTAGTACTGCTTGCACCTGAAGTAGTTACAAATGCCAAGTTTTTATCATCATTGCTTGCACCAGCAGATTTCTTAACCTTCTGTTCAACAATTTTAAAATTGTTGTACAAATCATCCAAACCCATAGTATCAAAATCAGGTTTGTTCATCCAAACTACAACATGTGTATCCCATTCAGAAGGTAAGCTCCTTAAAAATTTTACATTTAGATCTTCTGGAGGAGTAACCACACCCAGAATTGCCAATCTACTAACAAGCCTTTGAAGCCTGTTAAAGATAGAATCAAGTGATTCTGAGCTTGAAGCACTAAAGTTTTCATACTGTTGTTTCAACAGAGCCTTCTGTGTCTTCTTTGTTGCTTCATTCCCTCCAAATCGAGCTTTAATTGCAGCAAACATTGATTGAGCATCAACATACTGGTCGAAGGTAAGTTGATGTTCATTGGGCAGTGCCATGAGCAGTAGACTTCTTGCCTTTACATCATTCTTTTTACACGTCTTTTCTTCAATAGTAGAAGGCATAGTCATCTTTGTTCCTGTTGATGTACCAGTTTCTGATGGTGTTGTTACAGGAATAGGTACCCATGAATTCCCATTCTCTATGACCTCCCATAGAGCATAATCCTGGATCTGAAAATACTGTTTGATCCTGATCTCCCACATCTCATACTCCCTGAGTTTGAGCATGGGAAGCTTAGCCAAAGCATTGTTTTGTTGAGTATTCTCTAACTCCATTACTTCTAGGTTCAAGGTTCTCAAGCACGGGCTTTGATACCACTGTTAATCCCAGCCTTGATCGATTCTTTACTTGTAAAGGTGTATGTTACCTTTGGATGATCCAAATTTAACAATGGTAGAGACTTGATTGGTATATTCAAAGTGTCAAATGCGGAATCTACACTTCATTACTCTAGAGGTATTTATTCAATTGGAACAAATACTATACAAAAGAAAATATGAACAAACACAAACTGCTTCAATATTATTATTGGTAATAGAGTATCTTGTATTAGTACTAGGGTTACAAACCTTGTTGCATCTACGTTCATGTTTCTAGATTGTATCTCTATCTCTTATGCATATCTATAATCCTACCTGGTTCTCTTGTATGCACTCAAGAGTCCTTTACAAGATAAAATACCGAAAATTTAAGGATCATAAACAATCATAATCATACAAATCTTCTAATTATAAACGATATACATTCCATATTTATCTCATTGCATCCTTATCTCCAAGTCAGCAGCTTTGAACATCAGCAGTATTAACCTTTCTTCTAGCAGTATTAACTAACACTTGGCAGTACTAAGTTTTTTTTTTACTGACAGTACTAAAGTACTGTTAGTTATACCTTGGCATTATTAACTACTTGATGAAGATTTATTCCCAACAATTATCGCATAGGGGTTTTGTGTAGTTTAAATGGTTTCGTTCCATCTTTGTTTAAAAACTTTCAGTTTCGGAATTTTGTTTTAGGTTTTAGTAACACTGATGTTTTTTCTTTTGTTTGGTGAAGACTAGCGCTTTAGAATTCTTCTAAAAAGGAGTGGCAACCATTGGGTCAATTGACTTTGGTTGAGGAATGCGGCATGGGTTTATGGTGATTGCAGGGTGTAGCTTGGGTAGAGTTGGTCGGTGTTGGTGTTGTTTGAGCTAGGTTAAAGAGGTAATCATATATTCTAGACGTGTTTTTCATGAAAACGAGAAGAACATCGATTTGTTATATATGTTTATGCAATAACGTCCATTCTAGAAGTCTGGAACGAAGGAGTTTGTTTTTGCAAACAAACTTCCGTTGGTGACAACTTTCTGAAAAGAATGTGCAACTATGATTTTTGAAAGCCCAATTAAGAAATATGTAATTACGTATAATCTTTTGTTACTTTTACTGGCTATTCTAGACCAATAAACAGTCACTTCATGTGCATATACGATCTTTCTATTGTAAGATGCTGGCTATTTGAATTATAAAAGTTGATTAAGGTTTTTCTAATTATTGCAGGATGCTGCATGTTATTTAAGGGAAGGTATTTGAGTAGCTATAATGTAAGCGGTAAAAATTAATTACTCGAGAGTGTTGAATGAATCCACATTATATGTTTCCCAAGAAAGAGATATATAAATAGGCATTAGTAATATATTATTTAATGTTATTTAATATGTATATTTATGTATGTCATCTTTAATTGTTTACTCATGGTGAAGTTCAAAATATCCTCGATACACACACGCATCTCATGGATGGTAGTGGTATAACCTCATTTGGGGAGATATTTGTCGAGTCTCGCTATATGAGTTGAGACTCTCTTCTCTTGGAGTAAATGTCAAAAAAAAAAAACATTTTAATTCCTATCTTTGTTTGATCATTATATTATGGAATTATGGTATGGTATCGATAACGCGAAAATTGTGATGGCATTTTAGATGTAACAAATAAACATAACGTGATGTAATATCACGTAAAATATTACATGCAATAAGTTATCGTAGATACAATAATATTGTATGATTGATAATCGTTTATTTGCTAGTTATTAAAAGAATTATTTAATTTTTAAAATCGTATTAAACGTATTATTCTTATCTTTTGAAGAAAAGAAGTGTAAAGAATAATTATACCTTTGTTAAGGGATACTCTTTGAGGGTCTTAATTAGAACCTCAAAGGAATCACTAAATGGGATTTCGGTATTTAAAGCTATAATGTAAAGAAGTTATTGTTTAGGGTGTATAGTCCAAGGTTTGGAAAGAAACTAAAACTGCAAACGGAGTTATGTAGCTTTTTTGTTAATTATTTAGAGTTTTTTCATTATATTTTGTAATAATCTCGTTTATGTATCCATTTTTTGTATGCGACTTAAACGTGTACCCACACTTGGAATATCTATGATTAAGAGTTCACATAAATTGCATAGATCAAATGTCCATCGTAGCATGAAATGATAATGTAACCATCTTCCCGTGCTCCTGAAAGGAAACATTGTATATATGTTATTTTATGGTCACAATACCATCGGAAATTTATGGCTTGATGACGAATTCAAAGTTATACATAGCCGCCTTTAGTGGTTTCCATCCTTGTTCATTATTATAGAACATATTGTCATTACCAATAAAGTGAAGAGATTATATAGACAATTTTACGAACACGTTTAATGATAAAGTAACCACTAAAAAAGATGCACAATATACAAAATGACAGCTAATGACAATCGATTGTATTGATGTTAGTCGCTTTTTTAGGGTTTTATGCGTTCATTGAGTGAGGACATACTGAGCTTCTTGAACTGATTTGGAGTATGAAAAAAGTGGTTTACTTGATTCGGAGGGAGAGGGGAGAAGAATAAATCTAATTGTACTATTCGTAGTGGGGGATATAGGTAGGTAGGATACTAGGTAAATTGATGATTTGAAATAATGAAGGTGATGGTTTTGGGAACTTTCCTAGTTGTCCGAGTGGCGTTTGGTAGTCAATATGCCAATATGCCGAATGATGTATCTACTACTCCGAAGGTAAACTTTCGTTTTTCTGGAATCTTGTGTCCCTGTTGATGCTGATTTTGATGTTGGATATTCTATTACTCGATGGTGGAGGTCAATAATCGGTTAAGAAATTCGCTTTTTGGATAAATTAGTGGCAAAGGTATCACGCCATGTTTCTATGATTGAGTATCCCCACTGCAAAGTAAAATAATAAAACAAGAAAAACTGGTTTAGATCAAATTATGTCATGTTAATTAAATGAAGACTAGTTATAAAATAACACTTAAACAAATATACATATATTGACCGAATTTAATTTCGTGATAATCAACAACACTAAGAATCTATAGTTCATAAACCTAACGCCATCAAAATAGAATCAGTTTTGTTACAACAATCGAGACTAGCTTATGACCAAATATTTAAGTAACAAACAATATTATAAGCAATGGAAAGTAGTCAAAAATCATACCATTATTAAGGTAGGCTACGATAAATGATATCACTTTTCGCTGTTTTGGACGACTTTATTTGAAATCCAGATAGAAAATTTTGCGAAAGGATGCGGTTGTTACTCGAGACTTGTCCACGTTTTATTCGGTACAATTAATATAATGCATGAACGAATTGTTCAACTGTAAAAATTTGTGGGCAATCTACAAATTGAATATCTTCTACCAAACAATCGTATCATATAAGATGCGGTAAATAATCATGTACGCCGTTGTATTGATTTGGAACCAGCACTCGTGCACCAAGAGACACTACAAGAAAAAGGTTGACGGGTGACAAACTTATCCCCGACGACAAATGTCGTCGGGGAAAAAAGCCAAACTAAACGATAAACGGTCTATCCTAGTGGCTCGAACTGAGCAAAACACTTGTTATTTTGAACGCTTCATACATCATGGCAAATCCCAATCTCATCTGTGCACTATTGTATGTTTTGGTCAAAAACTTAATCACATATTAATAACAAATACAATGCAAAATTAATTAAGAAACTATCATCCGAAAGACATTATATAATTACTCACAAATATAAATAACAATATTAATTACGGGTTGATGAAAACAATCAACGAATGGATTATTAAAAAGGATGAGCATGATTCGATGTATACAATTGTCTTTAATTACCTCTTTATGATTTATATAAATCAACATTGAGATTTTTCACTTTCAACTATACAACAAAATTTTAAAAATTTAATTTGTTATCACATTGACTGTGAGTAAACAAATACTCGTTATTAAAAGTAAAAGTAAACATTATAACTTACTATGATTGCGTTCCTCTATTTTTTTTTCTTCTATTAAATCTGTTGGAAAAATTATAAAAAAAAGAATCCATCAGCTGGTTTGGTTTTTTTTTAAAAGGTCTTCCTTTTCTCACAATCTCTAACAAATATATGAACATGAATCGGATTTCAAGGCAGAGGGAGGGAGAGGACAGGTGACAAGTGAAAAATTTATGATCATCTGGCGTGGTATCTTTGTGAGGTTTTGGCGGTTGAGAGGAAAATAGGGTTAATTTATGATTAGATCCGGCGTGGTATATGATATACACGGTTACTAGCATTTATTTAGGGGTGGGTACAAAATACCTCAATTTGCTCTTTCTTTATATTTTTAAAAAAAAATAAGTAGTGGATATTTATAAAAATGACATCTTGCATTGATATGATGTACATCATGCATTATTAGGAGTAAAATAAGGACTGTTCATGTCAAAAAAGTGGTTCTGCAAAAAAATCTCATATAGAGATACGTGTTTTACATTTATTTATTCTTCTTTGCGACTATACATTGAAATTCAACTCAATTACTTTTATTTTATTTTGCATTAACTTTTGAAATTTTAGTGGGCTTTGTTGATTAATTCATTTCACTATAATTTGTTTTTATTCCGCGTTATACAATTGAAATCAAATTCTTCAGTAATGAGGTTCGTCTTTAAAAAGAGATAAATTTTGTTGTAAGCTTTGGATTTGGATTGCAATTGTTTTACATGTAAACTCTCTATTTTTGACATTTTCTTTTGAATAGAAAAAAATGTTTCATGTATTTTTTTTTTAACCGCAGAAATATATTAAAAGAAAAGCTACTAGGAATGCGCTAGAAGCCAAAAGATACAAACAAGTCTAGAAATACAACTGACAAAACAAACTAGACTATTCCCGAGACTCTTACTGCGAGGGCTATAAAAAGAATGAAAAAACTTTTGCCAATTACGGTGAACCAAGACAAGAGAAAAATCCTCATTCACGGAGGCCGAGCCAACGGTTTTCACTCCGGAATGTTTTTGATAAAACCCCAAACAAGCCACGAGGACACAACTCAAAGAAAAGAAATGTAAGAAAACTCCAAAAGGATGGCAAATACTAAACAACAATGTGTTTTTGGTCAAAGAAATTTTAGGGTCGACTTGTGACCTAACTAACACATGGGGCTCTCAATTATTCACCAAACTAGTAGTCAACAAAATAAGTATTGGGTCAAAAGTTAGGGTCGACTTGTCGACCTAAGTTTTTTATTAACTTTTTATATTTTTAATGGTATAAAAATGTATTTAAGTATATATAAATATAAACCGTTTTGGGTCGAAAGTTAGGGTCGAAAATGTCGACCCAAACCTTATTACCAAATTTAATTCATGCGCAGGATGGTTTGGTTTAATCCCGCTAAAAAAGTTAGTGTGACAATGTCGACTAAATTTCTTTTAAAAAAAATTACTTCATATAAATAAGAGTAAATTTACTTCATATAAAAATATACTTCATATAAAAAAAATTCTTTTAAAAAAAAAAAAAGAATTCTTTTTAAAAAAAATTCCACAGCAGCCCATTTACCAGATGAAGAAGGAGATGATCCAGCTTCCTTTTTGCCCCATTGGTTAGTGTTTGAAGAATCTTCCACTCGGGATGCCTTTTGATCTTTCTTTGTCTTTCCTTCTTGGTGGGCACCCCCCCCCCCAGAAGTTTTCTACATCCAGAAGTGACACGAGGTGGGGGTCATACTTCTCATCATTAGTTTTCACAGCATCCCATTTTAGATGAAGGAAGGAGGGATGATCCAGCTTCCTTTTTGCCCATGGTTAGTGTTTGAATAATCAATGAGATATGATGAGCAATCACAGCGCAATATTAATTTGTAACCTATGATTTACCAACCTACGACGCCAATTCATTCTAGCTATTAAGATTTATAAAATGATGTGGCCTACTTTCAAATAATTCTAAGATCCCATCACAACACTATTGGTTAGTGTTTGAAGAATCTTCCAATGGGAATGCACATTGATCTCTTTGTCATCCCTTCTTGGCCCAAAAGAAGATTTTCCATCCACGGACTAAGAACCGAGGGTCTCCTATTATTTTTAGGTTTCCACAAGCCCATTTACCAGATGAAGGAGGAGTGATTCAGCTTCCTTTTTGCCCCATTGGTTAGTGTATTGAAGAACATTCCACTCGGGATGCAAATTGATCTTCTTTGTCATCCTTCTTGGCCACCAAAGGAAGTTTTCCATCCAGACTTGAGTACGGGGGTCCACTTATCCATTAAACATCTAATGTACAACGATAACATATCGACTCATCCGTTGAACATCTAATGTACAACGATAACAAATCGACTCATCTGTTGAACATCTAATGTACAACGATAACTTATCGCCTTATCCATTGAACATCTAATGTACAACGACAACATATCGACTCATTCGTTGAACATCTAATGTACAACGATAACCTATCGACTCATCCGTTGAACATCTAATGTACAACGATAACATATCGACTCATCCGTTGAACATCTAATGTACAACGATAACATATCGACTCATCCGTTGAACATCTAATGTACAACGATAACATATCGACTCATCCGTTGAACATCAAATGTACAACGATAACATATCGACTCATCCGTTGAACATCTAATGTAGAATGATAACATATCGAGTCATCCGTTGAACATCTAATGTACAACGATAACATATCGACTCATCCGTTGAGCATCTAATGTACAACGATTACATATCGAGTCATCCATTGAACATCTAATGTACAACGATTACATATCGAGTCATCTGTTAAACATCTAATGTACAACGATTGCATATTGACTCATCCGTTGAACATCTAATGTACAACGACAACATATCAACTCATCCGTTGAACATCTAATGTACAACGATAACATATCGACTCATCCGTTGAACATCTAATGTACAACGATAACATATCAACTCATCCGTTGAACATCTAATGTACAACGATAACATATCGACTCATCCGTTGAACATCTAATGTATAACGATAACATATCGACTCATCCGTTGGACATCTAATGTACAACGATAACATATCGACTCATCCGTTAAACATCTAATGTACAACGATAACATATCGACTCATCGGTTGAACATCTAATGTACAACGATAACATATCGACTCATCCGTTGAACATCTAATGTATAACGATAACATATCGACTCATCCGTTGAACATCTAATGTACAACGACAGCATATCGTCTCATCCGTTGAACATCCAATGTACAACGATAACATATCGACTCATCCGTTAGACATCTAATGTACAACGATAACATATCGACTTATCCGTTGAACATCTATTATACAACGATAACATATCGAGTCATCCGTTGAACATCTAATGTACAACGATAACATATCGAGTCATCCGTTGAACATCTAATGTACAACGACAACATATCGACTCATCCGTTGAACATCTAATGTACAACGATAACATATCGACTCATCCGTTGAACATCTAATGTACAACGATGACATATCGACTCATTCGTTGAACATATAATGTACAACGATAATTATATATTTGATAAAAATAATTATAAATAATAATTATTTATTTTTTAAAAAAATAATTATATATTTCTAAAATATATACAACGATAATTTTTGTTTAAGATTATAAAAATAATTATAAATAATAATTATTTATTTTATACAGTTTTTAGTATAAAATCTTTTTTTTAATAAACATTATCCCGGGCGACATGTCGCCCGGGAAACCTTTTTAATACTTTCAAAATTTTGAATAAAAACAATCCCGGGCGACATGTCGCCCGGGAAACTCTTTTAATACTTTTGAAAATTTTTAATAAAAACAATCTCGGGCGACATTTCGCCCGGGAAACGTTTTTAATACTTTCTAAATTTTTAATAAAAACAATCCCGGACGACATGTCGCTCGGGAAAACTTTTTAATACTTTATAAATTTTTTATAAACACTATCTCGGGCGACATGTCGCCCGGGAAACCTTTTTAATACTTTCAAAATTTTTAATAAAAACAATCCCGGGTGACATGTGGCCCGGGAAACCTTTTTAATATTTGCTGAAAATGCCCTCCAATATTTTCGTTATGGCGCCATTTTGGCTAAACGACAAAGTTTCTATTTTCCTGGGCAACATGTCGCCCGAGATTGATCTGGTATCAAAACAGATCTTAGTTCACAGCAGTTACACAAAACGTGAAATAGAAAAAAAAACCACCATCGACGATTTTAACAGACCACCACCACCTCCCCATCACCGGCACCCCCATCACCACTGAACCCACCACCGGCACTCCCCATCACCACTAAACCCACCACCGACACTCCCCACTTCCACTCACACTCGCACACGAGCACGGACCCTCTTCGTCCTCTAAACATAATTCTTTCCTTTACCCTCAAAATGATAATTCTTCTACTTCTGTTTCTAATCCTCTAATTAATTGTTGGTGGTGTTTAATTTTTGCAACATTTGAGGTGAATGGTGGTGATTATGGTTTGATTGGAATTTTAAGCACACGAATTGATGTTTAATTGTGTTAATTTTTTTGCAGTTAAGAGTGCGGTCTGAGTTCACAGCCTAGTCGAAAAGGTATGTTTAATTTTTTTTCTCCTTTTGGTATCCCGGGCGACATGTCGCCGGGGAATTGTTTAATATTTTTTATTTTATAGTTATTATTAGGTGAATTGCGTTGAAATTATGTATGTTTCGTGTTTATACGGATATAGTGGTTATTATTGTTGTTGGAAGTGAATTGAACCGTTTAGGAATGTACCGTTTAGGAATGTGTTAGGATTTTAGTGATTAAATTCGGAAAATTCCCGTCTGAATTTAATCATCCTATAGAAAACCCGTCCGAAATTAATTTATTAGAAATTAATTTCGGAAAGTCCCCTGTTTGGGACTGCTTTTTGAATGTTTTGTCTCATTTAGGATATGAATGCGTATAATTGGTTTACTATTTGAGATGATTTCGACAGTGTTTCTCCTTTACTCCTACGAATATGTCTTTAATCACATATTTGGGGAGTTGAGGGGAAATGCTGCCGAAATTTTCTCAAATAGTAAATCGGTTATACGCATTCATATATGAGACGAATCATTCAAAGAGTGGGTTAGGATTGCCTTCCATAGTTGCACTAGGTGAACAAAACATCTCGTATTCCTCGTTTGAATGTGTTTAATTAAGTTGCATATAATAACTAATTGTATCGTTAAAACGCAGTTATGGTAATTGATAAGAGTTGGACACTTTTAGAGCGTCATGAAAAAGCATTTTATACTGGTCTTACAAAATTTGTCGATGATTGCAAGCCGTTAGTGAATAGTGCCGGGAATATAAAATGTCCATGCAAGTCTTGTCGAACAGTATTGTGGGTATCCATAAAAAACCTTCCAAAACACATTACGAGATATGGGTGGGACCCAGGTTATAAAACATGGGTTCACCACGGTGAACCGGATCTTCCTCCGCTACCGCCAGTAATAGATAACACAAGACAACCTCAGATGAGTGACATGATAGCGTTACTTAATGATCTTAGCTATATTCCTCCTAATAATGAACAAAATGAGCCAATTCAAGAAGATATTGGTGAGACAAGTAATGAACCGACTCAAGCTAAACGTAACGAGTTTGAAGAGTTATATGCCAGTGCCAACGAGGAGCTATACCCCGGTTGTGACTATGTGACTCGATTAGACTTTATGGCAAAGTTTACCTATTTTAAGGTTAAAGGTAAATTGACTGATTCTATATTCAATGAAATACTAGAGTTTTTCCAACATGTATTTCCTACCACGAAAGGATACAAGCTCCCACCGTCATACTATGCAATAAAGAAGACATTTAAAACGATCGGGTTAGGGTACGAGTCGATACATGCTTGTGTAAACGATTGCTTCTTATTTCGGGGCGACAATAACAAAGATTTGCATTTCTGTCCGGTGTGTAAAACGAGTAGATGGAAAGACAGTAACACACCGGGGAAGAAAGTTCCTAAGAAGGTGTTGCGTTACTTTCCGATCATTCCTAGACTACAACGTTTGTACAAGTCTAGTCACACTGCAAAGGAAATGACTTGGCATGCTACTGGAAAGTGTACGGAGCCCGGTAAGATGCAACACCCGGTTGATGGTAGAGCATGGAAGAACTTTGACACCAAGTATCCTAATTTTGCAAAAGAACCAAGAAATGTTCGATTAGGGTTGGCTGCTGATGGTTTTAATCCGTTCGGCAACCTTAGTCAGGCTTACAGCATGTGGCCGGTGATATTGACAACATACAATCTGCCTCCGTGGTTATGTATGAAAGAGAGTTCTTTTATGCTGACATTGTTAATTCCTGGCCCTAAATCTCCGGGCAAGGACATTGATGTTTACTTGAGGCCTTTGATTGATGACTTAAAGGTTTTATGGGCATTGAAAGGTGTCGAGACTATAGACGTTGCTACAGGCCAGAAGTTCAATATGAGAGCGATGGTTTTATGGACCATCAATGATTTTCCTGCTCGAAGTAGTTTGTCTGGGTGGAGTGGGCAAGGTTACAAGGCATGCCCTACATGTAATGAAGACACTCCATCTGTACGTGTGTTAGGCAAAACAGCTTATGTTGGCCACAGAAGATTCTTAAAAAAGCCCCATAAATGGAGGAGGTCACTTGAATTCAATGGTGAGATAGAAGACGGAGATCCTCCTAGAAAATTCGACCGGGATCAAATCCAGGCTCAACTTGCTAGATTGCCCACGCGTGTGAAGGGTAAACATCCGAGTTATGGGGGTGTGAAGATAAAACGCAATGTTCTTGTCGAGCTGAACTGGACTAAACGATCTATTTTTTACGAGCTTGAGTATTGGTCTTTTCTTACACTAAAACACAATTTAGACATCATGCATATCGAAAAAAATGTGTTGGAGGCCATCTTGAACACTTTGTTAATGAATGACAAATCTAAAGACACCGCTAAGGCAAGACAAGACTTGAAAAAGTTAGGCATTCGAAGTGGCTTGTGGCTTGGCCAAACCAAAAACGGGAAGTGCTCGAAGCCTCAGGCTGCGTATTCTTTCTCACCAGAGAACAGAAAAAAGTTTTGTCAGTTCATCAAAGGAGTTAAACTACCAGATGGGTTCGGATCCAACTTCAAGCACAAAGTGACCGATAATGATACCAATATAACGGGCCTGAAGTCTCATGACTGTCATATAATGATGCAACGTTTACTTCCTTACGGACTTCAGCAATACTTGCCCGATGAGGTTGCAAAACCAATAATCGAGCTATGTTCATTCTTTAAGCAAATCTGCTCTGCAACTTTGATGGAGGATGACATGTTGAAAGCTCAGAGCAAGGTGGTCGATATTCTGTGCAATCTCGAGCTCATATATCCTCCTGCTTTCTTTGACATTATGATTCACTTGGTTATCCATTTACCTCTAGAGGCTCTTGAAGGCGGGCCTATCCGCCCCCGGTGGATGTTTCCTTTGAAAGATTCATGAAGAAGGTTCGATTGCGGAGGGTTATGTTGCAGAAGAAGCATTGACTTTCAGTTCTCATTATTTTCGGGATGTTACTACGAAATTTAATCGTCCCGACCGTAATGTGGACCCCCCTCCCCCAACGTGTCAGTTTCAGGTGTTCCGATCACTATGTAAATCGATTGGTTTACGGTCTGTTATTCGGTTTGATGCCCAAGAGTTGAAGAAAGTGATATGGTATGTACTTCACAACAGTCTTGAAATCGACACGTACCGGTCCCAGTTCAAGAGGTACGCATTTTTATTTTGAAACTTCTTTTTCTTAACTTATCTTTTCGACGACTTATTCTAATACCATGAACGTTTTTCAGTAAATTTCCTAACAAAGACATGAAAGAAGAATTCCCCAACTGGTTTGGGTCGCAGGTAAACTTAGACTTATTTTGTGTACTTAACTGTAAAAATAACGATATCATATTTTGTGTTCTCTATCTAATCCTATCTTCTTCATAGATACGTCAACGTCACGTAGACAATGACCCAGGTGTTAGTGCAACCAGCGAGTTATTCGCTTTGGCTTTTGGACCAACACCGACTCCAATCTCAGTCAACTCTTGCGTAGTCAACGGTGTGAGGTTTCTCGTGCACAACCGCGATGAACGTCGCACAACTCAAAACAACGGCATTTGTTCGCCTGGTGGGAATGACGGAGAAATGTACTATGGTCAACTTTAAGAAATCCTCGAGTTTTCGTATTTGTCGTTCAAAGTTGTGTTGTTCCGAGTTAAGTGGTTTGACACTAGAAACGAAGGACGTAAAGTCCAACGTCTTGTCCTTAGAAACAACATGACACAAATCTTGACAAAAGGTGAGGCGTTTAAATATGATCAATACATTCTCGCAACACAAGTCAAACAATGCTTCTACCTTGAAGATATGGCCAGACGACAACTCCATTGGAAGGTCGTCGAACATGTAAATCATAAAAAGTTTTCGAACGGGGGTGTCATCGTGGTAGATGAAGATCCTGATGTTATACATTTTGACAACTCATCTGATCTCCCACTTTCTACTAGTTTGAGTGACTTGGATAATGCGACCTTGCATATAGATAGTCAATCAACGGAGGTTGACGCACCACCAAATATCATTGATCTTGACGAAGACGATGATATTATTAATGATGAAGACACCCTTCCACATGATTTAGCAGATTCAGATGATGAAGACCTCGTCAATGTTGATGATGATGATGGTGTAGAAGTTATTTATTTTAGTGAAGAAAAGATTGATCTTGATTTGTAACTTGTAAAAGACACTTATATATTTGAATGAATGAATGAAATTGTTGTGGATTGTTTAAATGTGTATTTTATTTAGATATGTATGTATTTAGATGTGTGCATGCTTATATTATTCTGTTCATGAATTTCTATATGTTATCCTAATTGTACTTGTACATATGTCGGCAGATGTTGCACGGGGCCACGGCGGTTTTGGGGGTTGCTTCGCTAACTGAGGTAAGAATTTTTGGATTATTGTAATACAAGCATAAATTTGATACATTGAATTTGCTTGCCTTGAATTTTTATGACTTTATCACTGACTTGATTTTGCAGGTAAAGGCACCCGAAAACCTAATTTGGGCGGAAGGAAAGCGGGTAGGCTGCATACCCGCCAGGAGACCCGAAACCTTAGGTTAAAGAAGATCACTGATGACAAAGGCCCTGTCCCAATCCGGTTTGAGTGGGACGGCAAAAAGACCCTAATGCCTCTCGGTGACCATGCGTCTCATTGGTCTAACTACCTTGGGGTGCTCATTAGGGAGATGCCTTTATATTACCCTTCTTGGCAAAAGGTCTCGGCGGAGCGGAAGGCGGCGATCTTGACAAAGATTAGGGTCAGTTATTTCATTATCCTTTTATGTTTATTTCATTATCGTGTTCATTTATTTAGTTGTGTATATTTATCTAAATTCGTTTATTTATTTATATCAAATAAATAAATAAACAAATTTAGATAAATTTATCAATTATATCTCTAACTCTGTCTTTGTTTTGTTGTATATGATTGCAGACCCAGTTTCATTTGACACCTCATATGCAATCCCAGCGCTAGCCAGATATTAATGCGGGCATCCAGCAGCACCTGTAAAAGTTGTACAATACGAACAAGGCTTCCCTCAAGGCAGCCACGCATTGTGTTATAAACCCGAGGACGGGACTTATGATTGGAGACGATCAGCACGGACGTCCCGAGAGCATTACCCAACAGATTGGGATGCCGGGAATGCATATTTGGAAGATCCCCACGGAACCAAGCCAAGCCGCTCAAAATCGCCAAACCGAGCAAAGAGCACATGTCTTTTGCCGGACAAGGGATCCGACACTTGCTCGCCTCAGAATTGAGATGTATTAAACATTAAAACTTGCTGGATAATTATGTAAACATTTGTTTTCCCAACTAGTTTGAATATCGATTTTGTAATCTTGCCGGATAATTTCAAGCTTTGTGAAAAAAGAAGCCCCGTTTTTGTGAGATCTAATTGTGTTATTAGGATTTTGACGATTTAGCTTATTAGATCCAATGCCGTTGATCCGTTAATATTGAATTTTGTTTTGGTACAATTTGTGATGTAATTTGGATCGATCCTTATTAATTATAAAGGATGGATGTGATGTTGGGTATATTTTTTCCGAAAAAAATTCCGGAAAAAAATCTGGAAAATAGCTGCTGTGCAGGCTGCAAAAAAAAAAAATTTGCAGACATATCCCGGGCGACATGTCGCCCGGGAAGGTTAAAAAAAAATTTATAATTAATCCCGGGCGACATGTCGCCCGGGATAAGTGCGAAATTATTTTATTTATTCTTTTCCCGGGCGACATGTCGCCCGGGATAGTGACGAAATAATTTTAGTTTCTTTTTTCCCGGGCGACATGTCGCCCGGGAAAACGCTATTTTAATTAAATAAGCATTCATCAATACTAATCATTTTTTTATAACACCACTTTCCCGGGCGACATGTCGCCCGGGATACGTATCCACCGTGGCACATATTAGTTTGACTGAAAACGTGTGGGTCCCACCAAGTCGCTCGGGAAAGTCGCCCGGGAAAGAATCCCTGGCGAGCTTTCCCCTTCAAATTATCCCGGGCGACATGTCGCCCGGGATGAGTATCCCCAGCGACATGTCCGCCGGGAAGCCTAGGAAATGTCCTGGGGATAGTGTAAAGTTGTAGTTGATAGTCTCATTACGGCTAGAATTTAGAGCCATTGGTGGGCCACACACGTTAAACACTTAGAGTGCGTTTATAAATTCACATATGCTACTAATGTTAACGTTATGGGCCCGAAAATGGACTAGACCAATTAATTCTACGCTTGTCCAATTAGTTTATCAGCTATTAGAGGGATTCCTAAAAGCGTCTAGGTGCATTTTCTTGGAGGATAAGGATTGGTTTGAGAGTTATGATAAGAATACAACTTCTTATGTGTTGTTTATCATCACTAGGGTTTGTTAGGTATATAACCTTCACCCCTGGATCTTATGAACGAAATAACGACATACATAACATCACAAACCTATTGTTATTCAGTCCTTACTCCAAACTAATTAATTCATAAACCCTAATTAGGTTTTAGTTGATTTTCGGTTCTCATAACCCTAGCAGATTTGATTTTCGGTGAACAGAAAAGGGGATAAACAAGAGTGGTTTGTTCTCTAGGTTTCCACAACAGATCTAGGGTTGGTTTAACAGGTTCTTGGTCTTTGGCAAGAAGTAGATTCGATCTAGGGTTTGGTGTTCTGATTTTCGGTTGCATCTGGTCATTTTCGGTTCTACCAAAAATCAGGAAACCCTAGTTTCCTTTCACTGAATTTCGGTCCATAAGTATAGAGTGGCTTTGAGGCTTAGTTTTCAGTAGGGTTGGTTTACAAAGATTGTATTGGGTTATACGTGATTGTTGGCTAGCATTCCAGGCGTACTCGTTGGAAGTGTTTGTGTGAGCACTCATAGAGGTGACATCTTAGTCACTTTGTTTCATTACATTTGCTATTGTCTTCAAGGGTTAGTTTTCTTGTTTACCTTATGTTTATTTATTGTGTGTTAATCATATACATCTTACTTGATCCATATCCACTGCGTACTCGTAGTGTTAATGGTTAACAGTTTATCAAATCCCAACAGTGGCATCACGAGCTAACTCGTTTGGTGTTTTATGTGTTACACACACGCTAGGGCTGCATGAAATCGGTTTATTTATTGTTTTATTGAAAATTATGACAATGATATGCAATGCTTGCCATAAATAATGAATAAACATCTAGAATCAACACAAATGTTATTTGATAAAAAGAAGAATAGATTAAAATTAAATGTTAATTAAGATGCCATGTTATTCTATTCTTGTTTTATCTCGGCCTTAAGACTCACGCAATCATGCTATATGATGGATGTGGCGATCTAGGTACTTTAGCAGAAACCCTAGTGAGAGTCTTATGGTTCTCCGATTGGGGAAGACTCTTTTGAGAACTCGGGGCATTATATGATTTACTGCTTTCATTATAACAGTTTGTCTTCAATTATACTCCAATTTTCTGTCTGCTTTGATTGCTTATATGTGATATGCCATGTGATGCTCAATATTTGCAAATAGACTTTATAAAACTCTTAAAAACGGACATATACTTATAGAGAAACTTGGATTGAAAATGTCTAATATTACACACGTAATTATACTCCTTGTGACCAGTTATGTGTTATTTACGAAACTGGATTTTTGGACAAATTTAATACGGACATTAAACTATGAAATTTGATTTCTTGTGTAATCTTGGTTTTTATGTTCGCAATATGGGATTGAATTGATCTTTAATCTTATCCCGCCCCACTACATGCTTCGGCATATGAGGGAATTATTGGAATTACTTGTGTCTTCGGATACAATGGGCTGCATGCTGTTAACTGTAAGCTGTAAACTGTTGACTGTAAGGTGTTATGTTAGCTACAAGCAGTAATTTATTCTTCATAAAAGTGTTTGGCAAGGTAGCTAAAAACTGTGATTATAACATGTAAAATGACATAAAAGGATATATGTATAAATATTGATGACGTATAGTATGGTCCGACCCGTCCCATAGATACTATTTTGGGCTAATTATTGTTATCGCTACTTGGGCCGCGGGTTATGGGTCACGGTCACGGACACTCGTCCAGGCCGCGGCCGGAGATAGCAAAGTATATGGCATTATGCTCCGGCATGCGGTGTACTTAGGCGTTATTTTAGGGATAGATATTCCAGTCAATTAAGGGATATACTCTCCTTATTTAAATATGCTAAAGATAAGGTCGGATTCCGGTTATGTTGGCCTTATCTTGGGCCGAAAGACAAGGAAACCCTACGGGGTCTGAGGCCTATAAAAGGAGGATAACATTCATTGATTCAGGTATGACCTAAAAATCCCTAATACTCTCAAGTATCCGCCAAGAACAACCGATACTTACTCTCACGCCGGAGTCCAATCGTGGGATCCGCTCCCACGACAAGGTTAACGGTGTTTTACTTCCTTGTGCAGGGTTCTTAACAAATTCACTTGGTGCAAGAAGAAGGTATTTTGTACCTGTAAAACAGCTTATTCGGGCCAAACACAAACAGACCCAACTTTTGCATCAATAAGTTGGCGCCATCCGTGGGACCCAACACTAGGAACTACCAGAAAAATTGAGTGCAATGGCCAACTCCACTCCGGTGATCACCACTGTCAGGAACACTGATGGAAGAGAAAAAACACCCAGAGAAACGGACACTGCACCCCAGGCCAGTATCCAAGAGTTCTGTGAAAAGCACTATGATGACATCTTGCCGATCATCATGGAAAAAGCACGCCAGGACAAAAGAAAAGGTCTGCAATCCAGACTAGACTTTAGAGACACCCCAAGAGGGCTCGAAGAATAAGGAGTGACTCCCTCAGCTCGGGTGACAGAAACTCGCCCGCGAGGCATTACCACAGGAGGGAAAAATCAAAAACAGATGCTAGGAGAAAAGACGAGGACAGGAGTGTGTTCAACCGTCTAAGTCATCGCAAAAGAAGTGCTTTCGAACGACTCATCAACACCTACTCCCCTAGCACGACCAAGTCCGGACCAAGCAATACAACCCCTAGGGATCGCTCGCGCGGAAAAAATCCCTCAGACAGTAGAGATCATTCTTCGGACAGGAGCCGCTCCAGAATCAGAAGCCACCTCCGTGGTGTCGAAGAGTCTTACGGCGAGACCTACTCCTCCCAAAGGACTAGGCACAGAGAGTGATCCCGCAATGATGGCCACCACGGGGGTATGAAGAAAAAGAGGGAAAACGAATCCCCATCCTTTCGTGCATCAGTAAGCAGTTCCAGCCACGGAACGCACCAAAGGCCCAGAAGGAGGCGCGAGTCTACGATAAAAGACTAGCCGTACCTTGGACTTGCGAGGATGTGGACCCGTTCACACCTCGCATCCGTAACTTTAGGAGTTCACAGAAGACGGGAATGCCAAATAATGTGAAGACTTATGATGGCACCGGAGACCCGGAAGACCACTTAAAAGTCTTCCAAGCAGCAGCACAGGTTGAACATTGGGCAATGCCCACCTGGTGCCATATGTTTAACTCCACCCTAATAGGGGCAGCAAGAGTTTGGTTTGATGAGTTACCCGCGGAAAGCATTGATGGATACAAGGACCTCAAGGCAGCTTTCCTATCGTATTTCATGCAACAAAAGAAGTATGTGAAAGACCCGGTATAGATCCACAATATTAAGCAAAACGATGGGGAGACCATCGAAGAGTTTATGGAGCATTTCAAAACCGAAACAGGACGACTGAAGAGAGCCCCGGAATGCATGCGAATCTCCGGATTCATGCATGGGGTCAACAACCCCGAACTAACGAAACGACTCAATGAACGCGTCCCGAAGACAATGGAAGAGATGATGACAACTACCGCTGCCTTCATACGAGGGGAAACTGCTGCTGCTTCCAAGAAGAAGGTCCATGCGCCTTGGAAATCACAAGATCAGTCCAAGCGCCACGCTTCGGATCAGAAGCTTGAACTTCAAAAGCCTGACTTTTGAAATCAGCCGAGGGAAGGACGGGGATCCAACAAATTTACCCCATTAACCCGGACACCTAAAGAAATCTTCACGGCTGAAGCAGCAAAGTTCAAATTACCAGCGCCCATGGTCACTCCATTGGAGAAGCGGAGCGACAGTAGCAAGTTCTGTGAATTCCACAACGATAAAGGACATAGCACAGACGAATGCGTGCAGTTGAAAAAACAGATTGAAGAATTGGTTAGGGCGGGCAAGCTCTCGCAATTTGTTAAAGGTATAAGGCAAGAAAAAGACCAACAGAAGCTGGGGAAGAGGGATTTCCCAGCCAAGGATAAAGCCGCAGCCATCTACATGATACAGTCATGGCAGAGGGTGACACGACAGAAGGTGACGCAAAGCTTTGATCGCATCAAGGAAATTGTGTTCCCACCGCTGACTGCTAACGAAGGAGTAGAAGGCCCTCTCGTTATAGAAGCAGAGATCGGGGGACACACGGTCCACCGCATGTATGTGGACGGTGGCTCCTCAATGGAAGTACTCTTTGAACATTGCTTTAATCGGCTTTGGCCGGAAATCCAAAGCTAGATGGCCCCAGCCACTACGTCACTAACCGATTTTAGCGGGGAAACAATATGGCCGATAGGGCAGATAAGACTCTTGGTGACTATAGGAGATGCGGAACATTCTACAGAAGCATGGATGAACTTTATGATAGTAAGGTCACCGTCACCATACAACGGTATTATCGGAAGACCGGGGATCAAAGAAATCCAAGTGGTACCGTCCACGACCCATGGAATGATCAAGTTTCCAGTCAAAGGTGGGATAGTGACTATCCGTAGCACTATCTTCTCGCCAAGGGAATGTGCCACCGTAGCGGTGACGCCCAAAAACATAGAAGAAAAGACCAAAAATTATCCCGAAAATTTTCAAGTGGCTATACACCCTGATTTCCCGGATCAAGAAATCAGTATTGGTGGAACATTGTCAGCCAAAGGGCGAACGGAACTATGTGCACTCCTAAAAAAGGACCTAGACATATTCGCATGGCAGCCATCTAACATGACAGGAGTACCAAGATCGATAGCGGAACACAAACTTAACATCCGTAAAGGGTATTCGCTCGTCCGCCAAAAGAAGAGAGGACAAGCCCCGAAACGCGCAAAGTCCATCCAAGCAGAGGTACAAAAGCTAGTGGAAGCCAGAATAATGCGCGAAGTATATTATCATGACTGGTTGTCGAACCCAGTAATGGTGAAGAAGCACAACGGGAGTTGGAGGATATGTGTAGATTTTACGGACCTAAACAAAGCCTGCCCGCAGGATTTCTACCCCCTCCCGGAAATTGATTGGAAGATTGAGTCCCTGTGCGACTACCCTTTCAAATGCTTCATGGACACATATAAGGGTTACCACCAGATATAAATGGCAGAAGAAGACGAAGAAAAGACAGCCTTCCATACCCCTTAGGGGGTATATTGTTATACAAAAATGCCTTTCGGTCTTAAAAACGTTGGAGCCACATACTAGTGTCTTGTAAACAAGGCATTCGACAAACAGGTTGGCCGCAATTTAGAGGTTTATGTCGATGACTTGGTTATAAAAAGTCACATAGAGGAAGAGCTGCTCAGAGACATTGAAGAAACATTCCGAATGTTGAGGAAGATTAATATGAAACTTAATCCCAAGAAGTGCACATTCGGAGCGGTCGAAGGGATGTTCTTGGGGTATGTTGTAGGACCCGAAGGAATCAAGTCGTTCCCGGATAAGGTGGACACTGTGCTACAACTTCCGTCCCCACAAACAATCAAAGAGGTCCAGAGCCTCAATGGTAAGTTAGCAGGTCTGAATATATTCCTTTCTAAATCAGCGGAGAAGTCTTTGCCGCCATTTAAAACATTGAAAAACTGCACCAAGAAAAGTGACTTATGTTGGACCTCGGATGCGGAAAAAGCCTTCAGGGAGCTGAAACAGCACTTATCCAAGCTACCAACATTAGTAGCACCAAGACCACAGGAGGAATTGATAATGTACTTATCCGCCTCTCATGGAGCGGTTGGCGCAGTCCTAATGACAGAAAGAAACACGGTTCAGACGCCAGTATATTTTATTAGCCGTGCCTTGCAGGGTCCGGAAGTAAACTACACGCCAATGGAAAAGCTTGTACTGGCGCTAGTTTTCGCGGCCAAGAGACTTCGAAGGTATTTCCAAGCTCATCCTATCGCAGTCATTACTGACCAGCCCATCAAGCAGATTATATCGCGTCCCGACGTCGTTGGACGACTGCAGAAGTGGAGTGTCATGCTTGGAGAGCACAATATAACATATCGACCACGAACATCTGTCAAAGGCCAGATCATTGCATATTTCCTTGTGGAAAAACCGGATGACGCCCCGGCGGATACATCTGTAAAAGAGACCCCAAAGGAGGTATGGACACTATTCACGGACGGTTCTTCATGTACCGATGGATCAGGCGCAGGGCTAATATTGACAAGTCCGGAGGGAACTGAATTCACCTATGCACTAAGATTTCAATTTACCGCTTCAAATAATGAGGCGGAATATGAAGCGCTGATAGCAGGACTGCGGATCGCGGCACAAATGGGGGTGCGCCATATACAAGCAAATGTTGACTCCAAGTTAGTGGCAAACCAAGTTCTCGGAACGTATGTTGCTAAAGAAGAAAACATGGTCAAGTACCTTGAAAAAACCAACGGCCTGGTCAGCGGCTTCGATAGCTTTTCAATCAGCCATGTCTCACGAAGCAGAAATAAGAAAGCAGATGCCTTGAGCAAAATTGCATCCACCAGCTTTGCACACTTGTCAAAACAAGTCTTGGTTGAGATACTTAATGAAAAGTCCATCAACGGAAAAGAAGTAGCGGCCGTGGTTGAGGAAGAAGAACCGACGTGGATGACACCAATAGTTGAATACCTGAGGGATGGAATTCTTCCAGAAGATAACAAAAATGCAAGTAAACTCCGCATCAAAGCTAGACAATACTAGTTATTGCAAGGGGTCCTTTACAGGCGCTCCTTCTTGAAACCATGACTACGGTGCGTCGGACCACTACAGGCGGACTATGTTATCCGAGAAATACACGAAGGGTCATGCAGCCTGCACGCGAGGCCACGCTCCGTGGTGGCCAAGGCCATGCGTTCCGGATATTATTGGCCAACCATGCACCGAGATGCGCGGGAGACGATACGCAAGTGCAAGGACTGCCAGATACATCGTCCCATACCAAGGGAACCTCAACAGCCATTGACCCCTATCATGGCCTCGTGGCCGTTTTACAAGTGGGGAATTGATATCGCTGGCCCTTTCCCAGAAGGGCCGGGGAAGGTCAAATTCCTAATAGTAGCCATAGACTACTTCACCAAGTGGATCGAAGCAAAAGCCGTGGCAACGATTAGCGGTACCCAAGTAAAGAAGTTCGTGTGGAACGACATAGTATGCTACTTTGGACTCCCTAGAGAAATCATTTCTAACAACGGCAAGCAATTCAGCGGTGACCCATTCAAGGATTGGTGTGAGAAGTTAAACATTGTGCAACGATTCACCTCGGTCAAACACCCGCAGTCCAACGGGCTCATGGAGCGGGCAAACAGGAGCTTGGGAGAAGGAATAAAGGCCCGCTTAGGCGAGAATAACAAGAACTGGCTCGAAGAACTTCCACACGTCCTTTGGGCCCATCGCACAATGATAAAATCAAGTAATGACGATACTCCGTTCTCCTTGACCTATGGGACGGAGGCCGTCATACCTGCGGAAATCGGGATGCCAATGTACCGCACCACGGCAGTGGATGTCGTGCATAATGATGATGAGCTCCGGCTAAACTTGGATCTCGTTGAAGAAAGACACGAGCGCACCGCGATACGTGAGGCTCAAGCGAAGCTAAAAATGAAAAGATACTATGATGCCAGGGTCAAGAATGTTGCGTTCAGGGGATTTCGTCTATCGCAGTAAAGACGACAGCCAAGCTGTCGAAGGAGGGAAGCTTGGCCCAAAATAGGAAGGACCCTATGAGGTATTGGACGTGTTGGGAGACGGGGCTTACAAGTTACGGTCCCCAGACGGAACGGTCCTTCCGAGGACATAAAACGTCACTAACCTCAAGAAATGCTACCTTTGAGCCACGAATCATGCATGGATGAATCTACATGACACCTAGGACTTCAATAAAGTAATCCATGTGTTCTTTTATGTTTCTAGGATAAGAATAATAAAAAAAACACAAACAAAAGTCCCGTTGGGTCTAGCTAACCCAGCGCCTTTTCTTTTTTGGATGAATATCAAAATTTGTTTTTAGTTCATTTGCTCTTCTTCATTTCATTTACTTGTTTTACATTAATATCTCTGGATAATTATAGGCTAAGCATCCTAACAATTGGCTTGCCGCGTAAGAGGGTTGCAACCTCGGCGGCCGCGGATCCTGATTCCACACTTAGTGTATATCCCAAGATGTTAGGTATATATAACAAAGACTTCCATGAAGCATATAAGACACTACGAGTGCAAACATACAAAAACAAAAAATAAAAACTACGTTTTATAATAAACATGGTTTATATATATAAAGTTGGTCAGCCGCGGACATCCGCGCATACATTACAAAACACAACAGTAATGTCTCATACCACAGGTGGTATTATAAGTCAAAAGAGAGGCACGGAACTAGCTCTAGTCAACCTCCGCGGTGAATTATCTTTATCCAGGCCAGTTTGTGTCGAGGTATCCGTAAGCACAATTTGAAGACCTTGAGGGACGACGGGGACAGATACGGGCACACCATCGGATCTCGCATGATGAGCGGAACCGACCCCATGGGTACGGCACACAACTCTACTCTTTTTCTTCTTTTCCGCCCGACTGATGTTGGCCGCGATGGCGTCCTCCAGAAGAATTTTTTTTCTGACAACCCATGGATTTCTGGGGTCACGAACTTCCGGGTAAATAGGTATTCTCAGTTGTGAAGTACAGGGGCACAGGTTGTGGACCTCCGGGGGCGCATCTTCACCAGTATCACTATCTAAGTATAGGGATCCCATGATGCAGTCTATTGGAGCGTCTTTTAGCTGCTCAAGCTCATCTATTAAAGGATACTTCAATTCCTTCAGTGCTTGCAGAGCGGCAGTAAATTTCTCATCAGCCTCCGGGTCATGACCCTCCAACGACGCTACGTCCAGACCAGCTTTTCTGTGCTCCACGCCATCCCTAAGCCCTTCACTCTATCCCTTGGCAATACCAGCGGTCACTACATCTACGAATGCCTGCCTCAACTACATTGACTCCGCATACTTCATTACAGCCAATCGCAGGCCATGCCTGATCATCCATCGGTGACCTGCGATTTCCGTCAGCATATGGGGGTACAACTCCTCGTCAAAGTCAATGCTAAGGGCATCCAATCTAGCGTCCATCTCTGCACACCGTTGCTCAACCCGCTTGTCTTCAAACTGCTTGAATTCCTCAAAGGCAGCCTTTATTTTTTCTTCGCCTGTGACCTAGGCTTGAAGGGTCGCGACTTGATGAGTTAGCTACTCACTATCCACTTGCAGCTTTGAAAAGTAGGTGTGGAGATCTTCTAGTTCCTTTGTGAGCATTTCATTCTTGGTCTTCGCGACCCTTTTCATGTCAGACTTAGCCTCGATCAGGGACTCCAGGTTCCTTATCTTGTCATCCTGAACCTTAATTTTTTGTTCACGATGGCTGATCTTTGCAACTGCCTTCTTCAATAGCTTTGACTCTTGCTCGAACCTAAGTCTAAGCTGCGACCCCAATGCCACCTGCCGAGCCATATTGATGTTGTATTGGCTCAGGAAGTCCTCTGAAGGCATGTGGCACATCTCTGAAAATCACCATGGTGGAATAATGTGATCCACCAGCTCTTGACAGACAAGTGGATTATTCAGACGACAGCTATTGGTGATCCCCCAGTTCGGATGATAGATGTCGTCCGGTGGACCGCCCATGGAAATGAAAGACGAAGATTTATCTGTATCCTCGTCCTCAGCAGCTGCTGCCTTAGAAGACCTACATGGACAAGAAATAATGTTTTTTAGTATCAGGGGATTGTGTTGATGCAATATTTCACTTTGAATACTTACTGTGCGACATCAGGCTCGAGGGTCGGCCAGGGCACGGCAAACGATAAAGTTTCCGGCTCACTCACACTCTGGGTGTCGGCCGCGGTACCTTGTTCCGTTCTCGGAACCTTGGATGGGGCACTTGCTCCATCTTCGCCCCTATCTCTCTTCCTGCGCCTCTTATTGACGGGAGGCCCCATTGTCAAGACCTCCTGCTCTAGGTTGGTTTCAGGGGGCACTTCTGTGGCTGCACTCTCAGCGGCAGGATGCTCTTGTTAGGGAACGGTTGTAAACACGGGGTTATCCGTTTGATGTTCCCCCACAACGTCCATTTGAACATCTTCGTCCGCAAAATCTAACGGTGACTTCTCCATTGCGGATGGGGTCCCGGTCGAAGTTGAAATAGTGGGTGTCTCTTCCATATTTACCACTCGGCTTGCGGTGGCTTGCAGCAATGGTACCTCATGAGCAGCGCGAGGACGCGTACCAACCTTCACCTTGGGGTTCGGGTTTTTAATCAGACCAAATAGATCCATCACTTCAAAACACATCAAACAAGATATCTGTTAGTATAAACTCGTGTGTACGCCACAGTTAATGCAATATTTATCTGTTTACACCCACCCTGGTCATTGTCATACAGAAACACGGGGTACTGGTCCTCCGGGAAGAAGTAGTTTTGACTTATTCCTACTAGGCACAATAAGTCCTCATGTTGCTGCCCGAAACTGGTCCGGTGTGTGTTTAGTGTTGCCACATCCGCTTCAAAATAGTTGTCCGCAGTTGGTTTCTTGTCTCTCGGAGCGGATGAGCGCCAGGCCATCGGAGTGGGAAATACCCTTTCATCCACCCAGAAAAACCGGTTGTTCCAGTTTTTCAAGGAGTCCAAGGACTTTACGTAACATTGGGGGGTGTCTTTCCCTGGACGCTTAGCAAAGGACATCCACCCTGACTGATGCGTGGGGATATAAAACACGCGAAATAGGTCCACAGTGGGGATCACGTTTAGGACGCGGCAATTAATTTCGAATTGGCTAACTTTCGCCGTGCCTATCACGGATAATTGGGAAAGGTGGATTTGGTAGTAACCAAGGAGGTCAAACAAGAATTGCGTAATGGGGATGCGATAATTTGCGAATTCAAAGAATTTACAATATACGCCGATTTTGCCCTCCGGGAAGTTCACAATCGCATCTTCCGGACCAGGCAATTCCGGGTGGAGGCTTTCTGGTATAAAATAGTCTGAACAAAATAATTGTAGATACTCTTGAGAAATGGTGGACACTGCCTGCTCTAGTGTTATGGTATCCCTACCCATGTTGTTTTTAACAAGTTTTCAGAAAGAGGCGTGGGAATCTAACCTGCACGTGTGCAAATCCGGGGGAAATTAACGTTGTGCGGCTGTCTGTGAGTATGATGGTGATTTTGAAGAATATGTGGTAAGTGAAAACAGTGATTGTGTGCCCTATTTATACTATGGCCTTGATTCTCGTGCTTTGGTGGATGCCTGCCACGTGTCCACTAGTGTTTTCTTTTGTATGATTCAGATTTCGAGCTAGATGAATCGATTTGGGCCCACACGTCCCATCCACAGTTGTTTGCGCCGTCTTTGGTAACTGGGTCCTCTTTTTACACTTTCGAGGTATGATTTTTCGGTTCAAGTTGTTTTATTTATCTTCTTTTTTCCTTAAGTCTAGAAGCTGTGACCGCGACTCCGGTCACGGTTCCGACTCCTAGAATGGAGGGACATGATGACGTATAGTATGGTCCGACCCGTCCCATAGATACTATTTTGGGCTAATTATTGTTATCGCTACTTGGGCCGCGGGTTATGGGTCACGGTCACGGACACTCGTCCAGGCCGCGGCCGGAGATAGCAAAGTATATGGCATTATGCTCCGGCATGCGGTGTACTTATGCGTTATTTTAGGGATAGATATTACAGTCAATTAAGGGATATACTCTCCTTATTTAAATATGCTAAAGATAAGGTCGGATTCCGGTTATGTTGGCCTTATCTTGGGCCGAAAGACAAGGAAACCCTACGGGGTCTGAGGCCTATAAAAGGAGGATAACATTCATTGATTCAGGTATGATCTAAAAATCCTTAATACTCTCAAGTATCCTCCAAGAACAACTGATACTTACTCTCACGCCGGAGTCCAATCGTGGGATCCGCTCCCACGATAAGGTTAACGGTGCTTTACTTCCTTGTGCAGGGTTCTTAACAAATTCACTTGGTGCAAGAAGAAGGTATTTTGTACCCGGAAAACAGCTTATTCGGGCCAAACACAAACAGACCCAACTTTTACATCAACAAATATAAACAAATGTAAAACACAAAGAAATGAACTTATTTTATAATAACGAACATCGTCGTTTTGAACTTATTTTATATAATAAACATCATCATTTTGAGATAACATGCTTTTAACAAAATCATCGAAGTCGTCCATTTCAAATTAATGTAGCTATATTGTTACGAAAATTTATTTTATCAGATGTTCCTTCGTTTAGATTTTTCTTGTTTGTTTCATAGCCATAAACGTCATGATGTTCATCAAACGCTACAAATTTTGGATGTTGCTCAACTGTAGTAAAGATAATACCTTCTTTAGCACTATTGCGGGTTTAGTTACGCAAAACAAATGCAAACATAATAACATTAATTTGAGTCTATATATTTTTTTTTTTTTGAAAATGTCCTACTTGAAATTTTTATAGAAAAATAATTTTGTTGGCTTTAAATATATTTTTCTTATTTGATGAACAAAACACTAAGTACGATTCATGGTCCTATACATATTGAGTTTTCTTTTTCCCATTTGAACGTACCTATACCGAGTTTTATTAATTACAAATATTACAATGTTTAAATTGAGGGTGCAAAGGTAACATTCAAATAAAAAAGCTCTAACCCATTTGAACGCTTGTTTAGAAAGCTTTTAAAATGGAGCTATATTGGAGCTACATTGTTTAAATTAGAAGCTTGAGTGATATACTTACCAAACAAAGCTTTTTTTAACAGGAGCTTTTTTTTTCAAAACAAAAAACTTGAAGCTCTTGAACAGCTCTTAAAAAACTGCTGCCAAACAGGCCCAATATATGAGTTCAATATAGGGTTTGATCAATTTGTAATCCCATCATATTGGTAACTATAAAACTAATGTTAACAAAAGGGGTAACATACAATAGCATCATTAGTCAATTGGAAGTACGGCTCACCCATTATGGACAAACTATAAGAGAAGTTTAAGGCGGGCGTAACTAAGGTTCTCCAAAAGAAGTCAGGTTTTTAATACGCTTCGCGCTGACCTGTTTCTCCGTTTCTTTGTGCGTCAAAAATGGAGCTACCGAGTGTGACAACCTGAGAATTTCTGTTCAATAAATTAGCCGTTTCCGTGTAGAAATTTAAATTTTTAAATGTTTCGTTTAGCATTACCGTTTAACCGGGAAGTTATTTCGTTATTATCTGAGAATCGTCTCCGGGAGCGAACCGGGACACCAAACGTTGTAGTATTTTGGCAATAGCCACGTTTTTACGTTTTAAAGCAATATTTAAAATTTCGTAATTTTTCGTGATGCCGTTACCCGATTCGTTGTTTACGTGATACGCGTTGTTAATCTATACATATGCATGTGCATGCTATACCTTGGAAATTAATTCACAAAAGAGCACTAGTGATCCTAGAAAGTGGGAAAAATATTTTTGGTCCCCCTTTTTGCCTTATACCAACCGGACACACACACACTCTTGACTTAGGATCCTTTTTTTTTCAAATTGATACAAGTTAAACTAACTCCCTACATAATGGCTTGCACCATGTCCTTGCTAAACTCCTATTTGAAGATCATTTTGGTCCCCTTTGGGCTCTTTGTCTTGATTTCGGTACACACACACACACACTAGTAATGTGTGAAGTAAACATT
>BQNB010000012.1:210653-237379 GCA_026074375.1 Tanacetum coccineum | reverse complement strand
AACAATATGACCACACTCATAATATTTAGCATAAAGAGCTACACAACCTTAACTAACAAGATATACACAACCATAACTAACAAGATATACACAACCACTCACCCAATAATGAGCACAATGCAAGTATAAAAGTAAAGCGGTAAATGTAAAGAAATAAGTATAGCGAAAGGTAAAAGAAAATGCAAATCAACACGGTGATTTATAGTGGTTCGATCATGGAGCTCCTCTTCGCCCTACTCCACTCCTCGAGTATCCAACTCGAGAGTTACTTCACTAATCAACAAGCTCCTTTTCGGTGGAGAAAACCTTACGCCAATGCTTACATTATTTTCTGACACTAAGCTAGATGTCGAGTCCTTCTTCGGGTACAACCAAACCCGTTATGTTTTATGGACCAACATAACAAACCTTGTGTTTTATGGCCTAAACACATAAACCATGTCGCTTACATTATTTTTCGACACTAAGCTAAATGTCGAGTCCTAATCTTAGCTAGAACCAATCTACCACTTCAGCAATGTATTTTATGGCCTAAAATACTAACCAACCCACAATCAACCCTTCTAAATATACACACCATTCGGATCTACACACTACTAAAGATTGGAATATATGGACTCGATCTATATGTAACAAATGTTATATGTAACAAATGTTACAAATGGACTAACTAGACTACATTACTTCGGATCTTGAAGATGACTGAAGTTCTTCTCTTGCACTTAAGGAAAGAAGGAAAGGATAGAAGATTGGATCACATTTAAACAAGATTAAACAAGTTAAATGATCAAAGAGTTTGGAGATTTAGTGAGATATAGAGAGAGAAAGAACTGAAAAAATATGTGCAAAAGGTTGTAAAAATAGTTGGAAGTGACCCACTATTTATAGGAGCTGAAAACTGTCAGAAAGCGACCCCCCCAGTTCCTGGCAAACGGCGGTCCCTTTATAATAAAGGGGGCCGCCATGCCTATAAGGGGGCCCGCCTCGCCTAGACTCCCTCCCTTTTTGTTTTTTTTTGTGAGGATTGGTTGTATCTGGTATAGAACTCGAGAGATGTTGATGCATGTATGCATTGATGATTTGTGTTTACGAGTAACTTGCGCACTTTATGTTACGTATTACAAGTTACATGTTTGTCATCACCAAAATATAAAAATATCATACAGATTAAATATCATAATATTTGCACTAACAATCTCCCTCTTTTTGATAATGACAAACTATGTAAACTATAACACATAGTAAAGTTTAAAAGTTACTTGTTTACACTCCCTTCTCCCCCTTTTGTCGAAGCAAAAAGGTATAATGTGGATTATGGTTAGAGCATATAGGTTGGAGGTTTGAGAAGAATACATAAGAAGAGGGTACGTGCTCCGGTTATATATGTTGGAGGAATGAGAAGAGGATAGGTGCTCTGAGTATATAGGTTTAAGGTATGAGGGGAAGATATGAGAAATAAAGGTGAATGTGATTGTGTGTTCCTTGGATAGTTTAGAAAAGGTCATGAGAGGTGAGAAGTAGGCAAGAGAAGAAGGTATGTACTTCGAGTGTATAGGTTGAAGGAATGAGGAAAAGGTAGGTGCTCCAAGTATATAGGTTGGATGAATGAGAAGAAAATGAGAGAAATAAGGTTGAGACTGTTTTGTGTTTCTTAGATAATTTAGAGGAGGTCATAATAGATGAGAAGAAGGCATGAAAGGAGAGTAAGTACTTCAAATTTATAAGTTGAAGGTATGAGAAGAGGACCTTAAGGTTGAGGGTGATTATGAAGTGGAGGAGGTAAAGTATTTAGAGTATGAATGAACCCTTTATCGTATTTGAAAATCCCCAAACTTATCTTCCGATAAAGGTGAGCTTGCATCATCCCAGTGAAGTCTTCTATCATCACGGTTTAACCAACTTCATGATAAGTACCCATGTATCTCCTAGCTCCCCCTTGCTCATTGCGTCCCCATGATAATTACAATTCCTTGTATATTGACTCTAACGGATCCATGGATCAAATAAATTTCCATTTATGCTCAAAAAGTTAGATGTAATTTAAATGAGTAGAACGTTTGCAAGTGCTCCCTCTAGGTGTAAGCTCTCCCTTGTTTAGGGCCCCAAGGAATCAAGATATAGATGTGTGCTACAAAACAAAGTTAGTAGACAAGTGCACATATATATAGCAAGATATTAGCGGGAAACTAGACATGCACTTTTAGGTGTTGTTATTCTCAAGTATGACACTTTAAAAGGGATTTAAAACCTAGACACATGCAATCAACAATCTAAATAATGAAATAAAAAGAATAGAGACGTATGTTTAAAGACAAAGATTCGACCACTTTTAATAAACAAGAGTGAAATTCGTTTATTGGTTGACACACAAATATTATGAGGAAGACCTTTTAAAGGGAGACGAATGACACTTAATATCTTGGCGATATATGCCAAAATATATACTTTAAAAGGGTAAAAGAAAGATAAGACGAGAATAGAGACGATATGGAGGATGAGAATGAAAAAGAGATTCCATAGAGCCGAAAAGTGGGGAAGGATGAGAGAGACTAAAGGAGGAACATGTTGATAAGAGGTTGTTAGAAAAGATTTATATATCATTTGCACTAACAATTGATGCGCAAGTGATTCTATCGAGACAAAGGTGGAGGATTAGGAATTTAAAGGTTTGTTTGGTGTTTTAATGGTTGAGAATGTTGAGGAACAAAGGTAAGTATGTGAAATAAGGTGGTGGTTCTTTCAAGGTGGAATAATAATGAGAGACTCAACATTGTGGTGACTCAATAATACTCGAAGATTGAAAATCTTCTTTATGCTCTTTACTTTCTAGAAAGTGGAAAGTTTAGCGAAGGAGTGACATTTGCATTTCGCAAATTACTTAAATATTTCGGATGAAATACTTAAGTTGTCAAGAGATATAGGAGGAATTCTAATAGTAACAAGACTATTAGAAAAAAGAAGAGATGCTTAGAAGTGATAAGATACTTTAGAGATGAGGAGACTTATTAGAAGTAAAAAGGAATGTTTAGAAGTGAGAAGAAACATCAGAAGTAGAAAGACTATTAGAAGTGAAATGACTATTAAAAGAGAAATGAAACGTTTAGAAGTGAGAGAAAACGTTAGAGGTGAGAAGACTTATTACAGGTGAAGAGGAACGTTTAGAAGAGAGAGAAAACGTTAAAGGTAGAAAGACTATTAGAAATGAGAAGAATCATCTATAGAAGAGAAGAGATTATTAGAAGTGAGAGAAGACGTATGCGAGATGTAAGGACCAAGGTTTATATGTAAGGGGATTTATTATGAAGTGATGGATTGTAAGGAATGTGTTTAAGAATGAG
This sequence comes from Tanacetum coccineum, assembly GCA_026074375.1. Classification (NCBI taxonomy): domain Eukaryota; kingdom Viridiplantae; phylum Streptophyta; class Magnoliopsida; order Asterales; family Asteraceae; genus Tanacetum; species Tanacetum coccineum. The sequence continues at coordinate 234,041 of BQNB010000012.1, read as the reverse complement.
ACGCATTTCACTATAAAATTCACTTGACTATTGACAACATAAGAAACGATGATTATGAGAGTTGGAATATGAGAGAGATATCGGGTATAGGTTTGGGTGTAGAGTAGACATCAGCTCATAGCAGAAGAGAGGAAGTGTTTGGTTATGGACTTAGAAAAGAATGAATGGTATTACAAGCCTGCTGCCGGCAGTCCCAGATATATCTGGGGGGCGCCATAATATGTTTGGGGCCGCCAGACCGCCAACAGGAGAGGGCTTGATTTTTGGCGAAATTTATAAAAGGAGTGACATTTTAATTTGCATTTCGCTAATTAAAAATACTTAAATTACTTTGGATGAAGTAGTTAGTTGTCATGACACGGAATGGAACATGGACTAGAATCGAGACTAGAAGAAAAGACGAGAGCAATTTACGGAATGTGTTCCATCATTCCTAAACTAAGACGAAGATAATTTAACGATTCACGCTGAGGGAAAAAGAAAGAATGTCGGCGATGTTATCTTCAGTCACAACCTTTTCGATGGACATGTTTCCTTTTGGAAATTGTCCCGAAGGAAATGGTGACGTATCTTCGGTGTGTTACGTCCGCGAAAAAAGAAATGAATAAAGAAGAAAACAAATGAAGATAAAGAAGATGAACTTGACAATGTTAAGATGGATAGTGGTTAGCGTACGATAAACTATACTCACAAAGTTATGTAGCTCTTCTCGAGCATTACGAATATTCATAGAACAATCATATGACTAGGTATACGGTTGTCTTAAAGGTGATAGCGGAAATAGTAGAGAAAAGAGATTAGCCATCTCTATGGTTAAAGAGGCGTGGTTGAGTGAGAAGGAAGAGGTGTGATCGAAAGACAAAGAGTGTTTTCGTCGAAGAGAGATAATGTTTTCATTGAAGAAAAAAATGTTTTCATCGAAGAGAAAGAATGTTTTGTCGAAGGGAAAGAATGTTTTCGTTGAAGAGAAAAGAATGTTTTCGTCGAAGAGAAAGAATGTTCTGTCAAAGAGAAAAAATGTTTTGTCGAAGAGAAAGAATGTTCTCGTCGAAGAGAAAGAATGTATAGTCGAAGAGAAAGAATGTTTTCGTCGAAAAGAAAAGAATGTTTTTGTCGAAGAGAAAGAATGTTTCGTCGAAGAGAACGAATGTTTCGTCAATGAGAAATAATGTTTTTTGTCGAAGAGAAAAGAATGTTTCGTCGAAGAGAAAGAATGTTTTCGTCGAAGAGAAAGAATGTTTTCGTCGAAGAGAAGAGATGAGAGTATTTTAACTTAAGTAGTTAAAAGGCTTAAATATGGATTTTCAGATATGACCTTTAACGTTTGCGATCGCAATTTAAAGATACTTGAATATTTCAGATGAAATATTTAAGTTGTCAAACCTACTAGGAGGTGGATTAGATTTGTATCTAACCTTCCCTTGACTAAAGAGTGGATCATTTGGAAGAAAGCGAGATGATGATCAAAGGAGTGTGCGAGTGAAGACTCTAAGAGATTTAATACCATTTTGCGACTCTTTTGACTTTTTAGACTTGTGACACGGACGCAAAGAAAAATATTCTATTGTGAGAAAATATATACCGAGATGCATAAGATATGTAGATATAAGCATGCAAGTTTATCTAAGCATGCATCAACACAATAATCAACAAGATTAATGTGTAAGACTATATGACATTTAAATATTAATTGTCATACATTAAACTAACATAGTATAGGTGCACAATTAACACGTAAGTCATGTAAAATGACGCATACAAAATGTGATAATTGTAAATGCAATCATCATGTAAAACATGTTAGCATTTAGCACTTAGGAGCATGTGTTATATAGATAAATTAAGAGATATTTTATCTAAATTGCTAGAGAGGAAAAAAACCAACGCTTTTACAACAGACATGCATTCAATAGCTAAGCAAATAAACATTGAGCATTAAGATAAACATGAAAGCATATAATTACATTACATGGGAGCAAGTTATCATCTTGAAACTTTAAAGCATATATGTGAGATGCAAGTAGTCTAGATTGACTAAGGAGAAACCTAATTTCTACTTGCTTAGTGTGCACTTCTAATAAGATACAAAGACCATCAATGTAGACTATCATTAGGCATTTTTAGGAGGAGTCATTTAGTCAAATTACAGAATGAATATAAGACTATCACTAGAGGTGCTCAATTCAGGCTAAACATGACTATTTTTACAGGTTATACCACAAACCTAACTTCACTCTTAGAAGCAATTCAACCGTTAGGTCAATATGAATTTCTAGTGCCATAGATTCTCTAGTAGTCATTCTCATGTTAGACAAAATAGAATTCCTATATTTGCCTAATGAAGTGTAGCAAAGATAAAACTTGTATTGTCTTATCACTCAGGGCCTAATATGGCTCAACTAACATGCTTTAATTTCGGTTCACATAATCCTAATCAAGATGTGTGGAATTCTATGGTTGAATGAGAAAGAAAGCAAGTTGTTGTAATTTTAAGAGATAATAAATTATCTAGAACCTATGAGTAGGCTTAAGGGTGACAATGCGTAATGTACTATGTTGAGAGTGTTCAAAAAATGCACCTTTACATGTCTTTTAAGCAAGAGATTCAATTAAGGTTACTTGCCTCAATGGATCTTGTGAATGTTTCTTAGTAGAAATAATGATAATTTATTAAAGGTTAGTTACATGTATGTTGGACTTTTGAGTAAGAGATTCACAAGAAGAAGATGTTTTAAATCTAATGCCATAGGGCAGATTTACCTAAACCGAAGATGAATCTAAGACGAGGATCCATTGATCTGTGGAGTGCCAAATTTAGGCAAGGATTATTTTCCCACTATTTAAGAGATGGTGTTGAAATTAGATTATTAGGAGAAGCTTATATAAGTTATAAGGGTTCTTGGTTTGAGTTTTCAGAAATGACATCCAACACTTGCTTATCAAGTTGGAGTACTTATAAGTTTCCCGATGGAAATTCATAAGTCGTCAATCCTATTTAGAGTGTTAAGTTTAGCATGTATAATTTGACCATAGCTAATAACATAACATTTAAACACTTTAGACTCAATGAAACATTTTTATTGCAAGTGTGATTTGCAATAAACCCTAATTCCTTTTCCTATAAAAGGAAAGGGATATTGAGAGTAAATTCTATCTCTTCTAATTAATGTGAAACACATTGAAGGGCATCTATCTTTCAAACAAACTGAATAGAAACTGCTAAAGCTGAAGCTTTAGTTCTAGTCCAATATTTTGTTTTCTTATACTCTTAACTTTAGTTAGAGTTTAAGTTTGAAGGAGTTTACAAACCAATTTTCATTCAACCACCTTGCTATTTCGCAAGTAAGGTGTGTCATAGATTCTTTATTTGATTCTAATAAGAACCTATACGTTGAAAAGTTACTTCTGTGTGTTTTAAACATGTTTTTTATATTGTTCATATATATATATATATATATATATATATATATATATTTAAAACTCACTTTGTTTCCTTGGAATGTGATTAGTTTAACTTAATAAACCTTATATCACATTCAAGGGGACCAACAAGTGATATCAGAGCAATTTGATTTATAAAACCTTTTTAAAGCTTTTATAACTACGCAAAAGATTTTTAAAATCAAGATCATCTTAAATGGCAGTAGAAGTACCACAGACTCTTGAATATAGGGGTAGCCAGTTAAATGCTGCTCCTTTACTAGTGGTGGAAAATTTCACCAATTGGAAAAAGAGATTCATGTGCCATATAATTAGTATTGAACCTCAATTCAAAACCATTATTGAAAATGGTCCTTTTATCCTTATGACAGCCGGTCAAAGAAAGCCTGAAGGACAATAGACCTCTGATGAAAGAAAAGCTGCTAACTTAGATCAGCAACTCAAAAGTATCATCATGTATGTCCTTCCAGATGACCAAATGAATTCTGTCATAAACTACTTAACAGCTAAATCAACTTGGGATGACCTGATACTATATCATGAGGGCCCCTCTAATGTGAAATAAAGTAGGGTCATGGACCTAAAGTTATGTTACAACACCTTCATATTCAAAGAAGGTGAAACACTAACACAAACTTTCACCAGATACAAAGCTTTGATGAATGAGTTAGTAAATGATGGCATCAAACTTTCAAAGCTTGAAATAAATACTGGTTTTATAAATGGGTTACCAAAGAAGTGGCTATGTTTTTGCCAAAGTCTTAGAAACACAAATCACGTGAAAGATTCTTAGCTTGCTTCTCTATTTGGTAAACTCAAATATAAAGAAAACCTAGTAGATAGTATTTATGAGACTAAAAAAAGAAATCTCTTATCTCTGCAACACCTCTATTAACTGCTTTCTTCTCTACCTCTTTTTTCTAGGACTTTCAAGATAGTCCCGATGATGAAGAGGATACAAGAAGCAGTCAAGAGTACTTAAATGACCTAGAAGAAGAATGTCAAGCAAGAGCTCTTTTAGACAAGTCTAAAAGGTTCTTCAAAAAGGGTACTCAAAGGTTAAGCAGTGCAAAAGCAACTGACCAAACCGAATGCCACAAATGTGGTAAGAAGGGTCATTTTGCAAGAACCGTTGGTCAAAATCTTTAGTACCTTTATATAAGTCACCCTTTCAACCAAAACTTCTTAATTCCTCTCAGAACAAACCAGAACTAAGGCCTATAAAGGACTTTGAAGCCAAATACAACAAAGTCAAGGCTGAACTAGCTTTCCTGAGTTCAAGTGCTTCAGCTTCCAAAGCCTCAATGGTTAAGAACAAAAGTCTTATCGCTAAAGCCTATGAATAGGATGAAGAAGTGTCATCAGATGGTTGAGGTTAAGGTACTCATGGCACTAGCTGAAGATAATGATGTTGTCAGCAAAAAATGTGCCAGAAATAGTGAATGGGTAAAGATCTCCACGAAAAAGGTACACATTCTTCTTGAAATGGAAGATAATGATGATAAGAAGAACTATCTAGAATATTTGTGTATTGTTTTAAATTATGTTGAAGAACAAAGAAATAATTTTTTGTCAAAACATAGAGATCTTGTTCAAAAACTAAATACATGCAAAGAACAACTTTCGGTACTAAAACAAGCAAAGATTGAATTTTATACCATGTAGCATGTAAACACTGATATTCTCAAAGAGAATAAAAACTTAAGAACAGAACTGAAAGAGCTAACAAAAATCACTAAAACATGGCTAAACAGTTCTAATAAAGTAAATCAATGAAAAAAATTCCCATACAAAAGAATATTATGGGAGTTGATCAACTCACTGAAGATCCCTCGAGTTCTGGGAAAAGACTTAGTCTAGGAAAAATCTTAAGCTAATGACAAAAAAATATCCATACCTGGTGTTGAAAAACCCTTGATATCTAAATCTAAAGGTTTTAACATGCCAAATCATGATACTGGTAGGATACTCCTAGCAGAGTCACAAAGAAACACAACTGATCCTCCAGTTGCTGTCACTGACTCTTCAAAGACTGCTTATGATTCAGCTAATGAATCTTTAGTCTATAACACCCCTGTTCCTTCACTGAAGAGGTTGGATGGTGCTGAACCTGTCTCTAGACCAAAGACTATTGAATAAATCTTGAAGTCAAGATCCACATTTAATGCTGAAGCTTAAAAAGGTATCATAATAAATGAACCATCCTCAGCTCCTGCCAAGGGTAACAAAAGCACTTCAACTTTAAATGTTAACTCAGCTCCTGCTGGTAAATTAAAGAATGTGAAAATTAAATATGACCTTCCTCTGCTATTATATAAAAGAACTAAAGAAACTGAAATAACAAATTAGGCAAGACTCATCATCTCAAATCTAGAAGTAACCACTCTCAACAGGTTCCCCAAAAGCACTCAAAAACCAACATAAAACACAATTCAAAAAAGGGTTGTAAACTTTACGGGTTAAACAATCATCTCTCTGAGAATTGTTACAAAGTTCTATTTTGTAAAATGTGCAAGAGAACTAATCACAGAACTTATGATCATGCTGAATTCATGTCCACCTTAAACATGACTCAGCATCTCAAAAGTCTGGTGGATCCTCATCAAGATTCATGATCCAAAGACCATCAGAACGCTTCTTTCCTCCTTGCATACACTATGGACGTATTAATCATCTATCTGATGATTGCCTATACTATCCCATATGTAGATTATGTGGAAGTTATGATCATGATACAAATGGTCATAACAGGATCATGTCTCTTAAAAGAGAAATCAAACCAATAAACCTTTAACATGTCATCAAAAGATGTGAAACTTATGGGAATTTTTTAACTATTTTTGAATTTTTTATGAATTTTTAAAGAAAAATGAATTAACAAAAATAAACTTTTTCTAAAAATTATCACTAAAATTTTACTTTTATTTTTCAAAAATACTAGATTTAAAAAGAAAATTATTGCAAAAAGAATTTTAATTTTTCAACTATTTTTCTATTTTTTATGAATTATTTAAGAAAAAGAAATTAACTAAAATCTATTTTAATTCCTAGAAAATACAAATTAAACTGGAAAAATTAGGAAAAATGGTTTTAAAATACTAAAAAGGTGCAGAAATCAAGTGGAACAAAAAGCCCCAATTTTTATAGACTAATTGAGCTCTAATTTTACCAATTAAAACTAAACCCTAAATTTATTTAAACTAATTCTTAAAATATTAAATCTATTTATTATTCTAGAAAGAACAGGGTAGAAAGTGTAAGAATAGAAAATAAAGGGTAGGCGGGCTAACTATTGTGAATTTACACTTATATGAAAACGGGTAACCCTAAACTATGGGAAAAGTACCAAATAAACCCTGCGATCTAGCTTATTTTTGGCTTATTAAAAAGTGAGAATCAGCTAAAACTTAAAACTAAAAAGTTACTAAGGAGCTTATTCTTAACAACTTTAATAAAGGCACTCTCTACTTTTATCCACTCAATAAGCTAGAAAACAAGCATTTCAAAAACTGTTACAGAAACAAGGGGTTTAAGAGCTTTTCTAGATAATGGCTTATTTCAAGCTTATTTCTAGATGAAAATGAAAACTAAAAGTAGATAAATGGAGATCAAGATGTGTACTAAAGATATCTAGAAAGAAATAAGCTAAATGTTTACAAGAATAACAAGAAATTTGCTACCTAAAAGTACAAAGTTAAGGCTTAACTGAGATTAAGCTAAATCTAATAAGCTAAAAAAACTTATTTCTAAACCTTAGAAGCTAAATTTTTGGGAATAAGCTATGCTATGGTTATTAAGCAAACCTAGATAAAAGGTTTCTAAAAATTACAACTAGAAATAAGAAATCAATAAGAAAATAAGCTAGAATTCAATTCTGCTGCTATTCAACTTTTGACAGGAAAAATAAGCTAGTCTAAGAGCTTTAAAATGAAACTTAAGTGGTGATAGTTAATAAGCTAATGGAATACTAATGAGATACTAAAAACTAAATCCTAACTCCTAACTTTAAAAGCTAAAAAAAACAACTATAACATGAATGAGCAACAACAGTTTTAACTGTTGTTGCTGATGTACTTAGTTAATTCCTTTGGTACAGGCTAGACTCTTAGTTTAAAGTTCATGTACTCACCCTCCAAATGTATCTAAAACTATTCTAACTAAAGTTTAACTCTAACATGCTTTAAATCTCCTAATTCTAAAACTACACCTAACACTAAAATTACTTGAACAAGAAAACTGCCCTGGTGCTTAACAAAATTTTTACACTCTAACTACTTGAATTCTACTAACTAACTTTTAAAAACTGTTCTAAAATTGGTAAAATGACTACACTCAGCTAAATGAAAGAATTTAACAGGATTACTTTGACTTTAGGAGTCAGAGACAGCTTTAACCAAACACCCTTTTATTTAAACTGTCAACACTAAAATAAGCTTAAAATCTATTTTAAAGCTAAAACAGCTGAAACCTTTTATCTACTCTTACTAATACTAGTCCAATTAAGCTAAATTACTACTGAAAACAACAGCTTATTAGTAGTAATAAGCTAGTTACACTCCTATGGTTCTTTCTACTTCTTATTATGACAGAACTGAAAAATGTAATCTAAATGACTTTAAACTAAGACAACTTAAAACTATCACATCTATTAAGGCTAACTAGCAAAAGAAACAGTATTACGCCATAAAGATTCAAAAGAATAAGGCAATATGAATTAAGCTTATAAATGCTAAATTGAAGTTTAGAAAAGGATTTAAGTAGTCTCAGACCTAGCCACTCTTGTTGAGTGAGTGGCTTAAAACATGAACCTAATGGCTCCTTAGCCTCTAAACCAATGAGCTTAAAAGCTCAATAAGCTAAAATTAGCTTATTACTCTTTTGAACCTTCAAAATGAATACAATGAACTCAGACTATCATGATTTGATGTGAAATGAATAAAATGAGTAAATGAAAGACTTAAAACAAATTTTTGACTAAATTTGAGCTTATGAACAGGAATAAGCTCAAAAGAGCTTATTAGAGCTTATTGAAATGAAAACAGCTTTAAATTGGAATCAAAGCACTAAGAAACTTGAAAACTGAATTTTATTAAACAAAATAGTAAGGTACAAACTAAGGTATAAAAGGTACAAGTATTTAAAGCTTGATTTCTAAAAACTTAAAAGAAAATGCTTGAAAATAAGGAAAATTTATACAAACAGAAATAAAACAAACTTGCTATCTCAAAATTGAACCTAAGCTTCGATTTATAGAAGATTGAAGAAAGAAAATTGAAAGTTTAAAGCTGTTTGAAGAGCTGATGACAAAGTTCGAACCCATGCAAGCTGCCAACGTGTAATTAATAGCAAGAAATAGACCAATCCAGTTGATGCCGCCACGTATGATAAATAGGTGGAAGGATGATTAATACGAGGTTATAATGAATGAAAAGGAGCAGGTAAGGGTTTAAAGCAGATAGGGTTTGTAGGATTTGGCGGGAAAAGTCATTGGAGAGGTGGTTGGGGGATTTAAGCCGCGACTTGTGGTTTGAAACTTCGAAGTAATGACATAAATGGTCCTTGCGTTTCATTGCTTACAAGTGTAGTGTAAAAGATCTTTCAACCTTGACACTTCCGGCCCTTGTAGTTGATATTTTCCTTTTTCCTCTTATAAACGACTTTCATCTTTTTGCAAGATTAACCCTTTGACTTTTAAAACATTCAAATTAGCCTTTAAACTTTGAAAACTTGTCAACATTGGTCCTTGGATTTTATTTTGAGTCTTCATTCCTTGTATTGAGCTGGTCCGGCTTTTGATTGATTTGGCTTCATTCTTCACTCTTGACTTGCCTTTTCCGTTTCTTGTCGGTTTTTTTTTTACCGTTTTTGCTTCTTTTTGTCTTTTTTTAACCTTTCCTGCACAATAGACACAAAAGCACACATTTTTCTATTCTTTTGGCATTTTCTTGGCTTTTATTTGGCAAAATCCCGGGTAATTTATTAATTTTTTTCAATAGGAATGTTGTTCTTAGTTCGAACCCCTACTTAGGCCTTATCCTCCCCAAATAGAGATATTCGCATCAACAATCACGTGTTCTTAGTTCGAACCCCCACTCCGCACTAACAAGTTTGTTGAGTTATCGCGACAACAACTCACCTTTTTCCTACAAAGCCTAGATCCAAAGTCCCTTAGTTGCAATCATCACCTAGGTCGCGCTCGACCTAGTGATAAATCCTACGAACCATGATTCAACGTACATAGTTTTAAATCCTTTAGTTGCGACACCCATCCGAGTCTCAATCTCAACATGGATAGCGCCAACGATTAAAACTATATATAGCTTTTATTATCTATTTTTGACGATGCTCATTGGCATGGCACGAAAAATAATGCTTTGGTCATTTAGAAATGCTTCATTGGCATTCCATGTATATAATATATTTTTTATGAATGAAAAATTTTCACTTTAGAAAATCAACTTATAAATTTGAAACCAAAAATCTTACTTACAAAATAAATGATTTTTTTTTAAAATGTAAGACTTTTTCTAAAGACATTGGTTGACTTAGTTAAATTAAAAAGAGCACGTATGATTAGGTTATTAAGAGCTTATGGAGTAAAAAAGACACAAATTATTCATATAAGCTTTAGGTTTTCCAAATAAACCTTGCTTAAACAAATACACTTATATTTAACTACATCATCTCTTGTTCTTCACATTTTTAAAATCCAAAGCAATAGGATTTGTGAAAGCTTGGCCCCACAAAAGGTAGGTTAAAGAACTAGCTAGGGCATTTTCACCCGGTCAAGTCAAAATTAACTCCTATTTCTCACCAACGGATTACCAAAAAGTGGTGTTTTTCCCCAAACTAAGCTTCTTTTGAGCTTTTACCCGCCTGTAGCAAAAATATAAAATTTTCCACTTTTTCCACAAAAAGTTAATTCAAAAGAATTAAAAAAAACAAGGTTGCGTGAAGTGCAGTCAATATCGGAAGATATCCTTCCCCAAACTAAAATGAAACTTTGTCCTCAAAGTTTAAAAATAAGGGTCAAAAGGAATCTTTAACAAAAATTCTAAGGACATGCCAAAAGAATAGATGTTAGTTCGATAAAGACAAGGATAAGAGATTTCCCACTTTATGAAGAGAAGATTGGAGATCATCAATGGAAATTGTGGGCATTGCTTTGTCCTTCCACAAATTTGAACCATGAATCTTCCAAAATCCGGAAAACCTAGACAAATATCACAAACAACCAACAAGAACGAAAGAGAACAAGCTTCCTCTCATCATTTTCATTGTTAGCTCAAAAACTTAAAACGGCTTAGTTTTTGTTAACCAAGTACAAGCTATACTTGACCCCGAATTGATTTGTCCTTGGGGAAGTAAAGAGAAAATCAAAAGAAAATAAAAAGGATAAGCATGGGGTGCCTCCCACGAAGCGCTTGTTTATTATAGAGTCCCCTTCGCTTGACTCTTTTCCCCAAACTAGGTTCATTATGGTGGATAATAGTGGGGGTGAAGAAATTCCAAGAGGTGGAAACCTCCCCAAACTAGGGATGAAAGATATACCGTAGCATTTTTGATTCCGGGTTCAAAAAACTTTTTAGAAAATAGTTTCAAAAGAGAAAATGTGAACCCGGAAAATGCGTTGGTAACATGAAAGTCCATTAAGGGTGGGTGGAGTGGGTCAAAAACATCAAGAGTCAAAAGAGCTTTAGATGGTGCTAACTCTTTTGAACTCTTATCCTTAAAAGCATCATTTTCAAAAGGTTTCTCATGAAATGTTATCCCCGGGTCAAATATCTTTCCCTGAATGTTCATGGGGAATATCATATCCACGAGATTAAAATCCTCATAAAACACATAATCACTCCCGACATAAGAGGTAGTCTCAAAATGGTTAAGTATTTCAATGTCGGGATGAAAAACTTGTAACTCTTTTTTGAACTTAGGTTCATCTTTTGTTTCAAAATCCTCTTTAGTTTTTCTTTCCAAAGATTCAACCTTTTTATCATTTATTTCAAAGAAATTCTCATCTTCAAGTGGCCCATCTAGGAAAGCAATTTCATCTTCCTCATTATCATGAACTCCCAAAACATTTTCGATATCACTTTTGAAAACTTCATAATTAATCTCATCATTATCTTTTACAAACTCATTTGTTGCACAATTCCTAATGGGAGCAAAGAAGGACACAATGGTTTTAACATCAAGATTCTTCTCTCCTCCAACTTCCTTTTTTCCCAAAGAAGATGATGGAATTTGAAAATCACAAGTGTTATTTCTTTTCAAAATCTCATTCTTTTCCAAAACTTCTTTGTTTTTCCAAAAATTAAGTCTTTCTTTAATGGAAGGACAAATAGAGGAAATTTCTTTTGAAAAATTCATTGTTTTAACCTCATGTTTCTCAACTTTCTCATTAGTTAAATCCTTTTTAGTGGGAATGGTGAAAGGAGGAGTGATGGGATCACCATTAGTAGTAAGAAAATCACATTTAACCACTTCCGAAGAAGTGAAAATGGCATTAGAATCCTCATCCTTTTCTTTTGGTGAAGAAAAGATATCAATCATACAAACCGACTCTTTATGAGGACGAGTGGTGTATTTGAGCTCTTCACTTCTTACACTAATAATCAATCTCTCCTCATCCGTCCTAAGGGACATTTCTTCTCCAAAAACATCGATCAAAGCACGAGCCGTTCTCAAAAATGGCCTACCCAAAATAAGAGGTACTCGATAATCACACTCAAAATCTACTACAACAAAATCGGCCGGGAAAGTCAATCTTCCCACCGGGACCAAGACATCTCTAGCAATTCCTTTAGGAACACAAAGAGAGCAATTTGCTAGTTCTAAGGTCATCCGGGTAGATTGCAATGCGGGAAGGCCTAACTTTGTGTACACGGAGAGTGGCATAAGGTTGATACTAGCTCCTAGGTCGGCTAAGGCTTTGCATTTAAGCTCACTAAAAGTACACGGGATGAGAAATTGTCCGGGATCCTCAAGCTTTTCGGGAAGCTTTTTGAGAATGATTGCCGAGCACTTTTCACTCACCGGTGTATTAGCCATCTCATTTAACTTTTCTTTGTTTGACAACAAGCTTTTTAACATCTTTTGATACTTAGGCATTAAGATCAAAGCATCTGCCAAAGTAATGTTCACATGAATCTTTTTAAACATTTCCCAAAACTTTTGGATTTGCACTTTATCATTTTCACCTTTCTTTTCATACTCTACCCTAGAAGGATATGGAAGAGTTTTTGTTGGCTTGTTTGGTATGATTGGTGGAGTTTTAGGCAAGAAAAACTCTTCCTTATCAATTAAGATCTCTTCAAAAACACTATCTCTAACCTCATCATCTTTTTCTTTCTCATTCATTCCTTTCTCATTATCTTTCAACTTATCTTTCCCTTTCCCATGGTCTACCCGAGGTTGGACGTTTGCGGTATTTTGTGAACTTTCGGGTTGCACTTTGTCCTTTGTCACCTTGGTTTCCTTAGCCTTCTCATTGTCCGGATTGACATAAGGAGGAGGCATAGGGGGTAAAGGTCCATCAAGCACAACACCACTACGGGTGGTAATCCCTTTGCATTCATTCCTTGGATTAGGAATAGTGTTACTTGGCAAAGTACCCAAGGTAGAAGCATGGTTATTTCCCCCATTATTGCCACTATTTTGCATAAAACTCATCATTACTCTTTGAAAATTTCTTTGTTCATTTTGAAATTCATTTTGCTCTCTTTTAAAATCATTTAAGTTCTTTTGCAAATTGGTCAATGTGGCATCATTAGCTTTTGTGTAAGCCTCGAACCTTGAGTAAGTAACCGGTACTTGAGCAACTGGGGCTTGATAAGCTTGAACTTGTTGGTTAAGCCCCAAGTTAGCTCCATGGTTAACTTGATTGGTTTGGTTCACATTTCTAGTCCCATTATACCCTTGGTTCCCATTGTATCCTTGGTTAGGTCTAGAAGCTTGTGGATTGGGTTGAGTAAAGCCTGGTGGTCTTGTGTAAGAAGCCACACTAGAAGGAGGGTACCCGGAATTCCCTTGAACAAAACCACCAACCGCAGCGGCTTGTTGGAATTTTTGAAAATTGTCATGATAGACCGGGTAGTCATAAGCTCCTCTATTCATTGGGCACACATTATAACTATGATTACTACCACAAGTAGTTAACCAACCTTTCTCAATGTCGCTTTAATCGGAACGGGAGTAGGCACAAGAGCTTTCATCATATTTTTCATCTCATTCATTTCATTCCTAAAAGTCAAAGTCATCTTATCCTCTAATGCCGCTGCCATTTGTTGGAACTCAAAGTTAGACGAAGAAGAAGAAGATGGAGGAGCATTCGTACTCACTCGCATCACGGCGTTCCGTGAACATCTAACTTTGGCCTTATTCTCTATGATTTGTAGCCCTTCGGTTGGACTTTTGTAGAGAAAATGCCATCTTCGGGCAGAGCGGAATTAAGAGAATCTTGATCATTATAGCTCAAAGAATTGTAGAATGTGTCTAATTGGTGCATGAGTGAAAACCCGTGATGAGGACACTTCCTTAGAAGTTCCTTGAAACGCTCCCAAGCTTCGGAGAAAGATTCTTGAGCAATTTGACGAAAATTCGTAATTTCATTCCGAAGATTGGTGGTCTTTGATGGTGGAAAGAAAAAATTGATGAACTTAGAAACTAAGTCATCCCATGTAAGAATAGAATTTGGGGTTCATATTGTCAAGCCACGTTTTGCGGCAACCCCATCAAGAAACTGGAAAGAAAGAAGTTTGAATGGTGGTGTAGGTACATCTGGGTACCTTTGTTGTTCGTTATTGCTCATCAAAAATGACGAAAATATGAGCATGATGCTCTTCCATCATACCGCGCCTCAAAAAATTCGATATTGAACGAGATTAAATGAGGAGGATTTAGTTTAAAATTTTGAGCATTAATGAGTGGTACAACTATAGCACTTTCAAACCCCCCGGTGGGAGCTTGAAGTTGCTCGGCCATCGGTCGATCATCGGCCATTGGAATCTCGGGTTCCGGAATGAGAGGCATTGCCTCTTGTTGTTGTCGAGAACGTCGACGATTGCGTCTTCTTGTATATGTGTATTCCAAGGAAGAGCGAGTGCGCATGCACTAAAAAAATTGAGATTAAGAAGATTATTTTTGGGGAAAATTACAATTTTTAGTTTTTATTAAGAAGAAAAACAAAAATATTTTTGGTAACCGTTTATTACAAGCTTCATGATAAGTCTCTAAGATTACGCACAAGTGAGCGGAAAGCCTTAGCGAGCCGCAATTGACTACTTTAGAAAGTAGCTATCACTTTACCCTTAAACTCAGACCTATAGTTTGTAAACTTAAATGTAAACTCTAAAGGTCCGTCGTACCTCGCAAGTAACTTACGATTTGTTTTGTTGTTTATTGGATGGTTTAAGATGGATAGCTAGTATCCAAATTTGTTTATTTATTTTTTTTCTTACTAATTCGATAGGAATCGAATTAATGAACTTTTTATATTTTTTATACAAAAATAACAAGATAACTTCCAAAGGAAGGGTCTTCAAAACTCTACTTCAACGAATCTTTCTCAAAAATCGTTCACGTCTTCCCCGGCAGCGGCGCCAAAATTGGTTTCAGTTGAAAGCATAGTATATATATCTCTATAGTGCAAACTTTCACTAACCAAGATACCGTAAGTAATTAATCACTTAGGAAAGTAATTAATACACGGGTCGTAAATTCCTCGAAGAAGTCGTGAATTGAGATTTGGGAATAATTCGGATTCGAGTTAAGAATGATAAAGGATTTTTGAACTTTTGATTATACTACAAATATAATAGCACAATTAAACTAAAGAAACGATTAAAGAAACTAAAATCAATTAACTAGCACGAAAAATTAACAAACGTGAATTAAAAACGTGAGCTAAAACAAGAATTTAAAATCTAAAGCACTTCTAATAACAAATTTAATGCCTAAAAATCACAAATTTAAAAAGAAAATTTTAGGAAAAAGAATTAGAATTTTTTAACTATTTTTGAATTTTTTATGAATTTTTAAAGAAAAATGAATTAACAAAAATAAACTTTTTTCTAAAAATTAACACTAAAATTTTGCTTTTATTTTGCAAAAATACTAGATTCAAAAAGAAAATTATTGCAAAAAGAATCAGAATTTTTCAGCTATTTTTCTATTTTCTATGATTTTTCTAAGAAAAAGAAATTACTTAAAATCTATTTTAATTCCTAGAAAATACAAATTACACTGGAAAAATAAGGAAAAATGGTTTTTATAAACTATAAAGGTGCAGAAACCTATTGGCACAAAAAGCCCTAATTTTTATAAACTAATTAAGCTCTAATTTTATCAATTAAAAACTTTAACCTAATTTTATTTAAACTAATTTCTAAAATATTAAATCTATTTATTAGTCTAGAAAGAACAGGGTATAAATTGCAAATAAGAGAAGTAAAGGGTAGGCGGGCAAACTTCTTGAAATTTACACTGCAGTGAAAACGTATACCCCTAAACTAATGAGAAAATACCATTTAAACCCTACGATCTAGCTTATTTTTGGCTTATTAAAAATTGAGAATCAGCTAAAACTTAAAACTACAAAGTTATAGATCAGCTTATTCTCTACAACATTAATGAAGACACTTGCTACTTTTGACAACTATAAGCTCAGAATATGCTTTTAGAAATCTGTCAAACAGTAAGGTTGGGTTTAACTAGCTTTTTAGATTTTGGCTTATTTCTAGCTTATTACTACATGAAAAATAAAAACAAAAGAAACTATTTGGTGCTTATGATGTGTACTCAAGATATCTAAACAAAGATTAGCTAAGCATTAACAAAATTAACAAGTAAATTGAACTAAAAAAGTGCATGTTTTTGCTTAAACTAAGATAAGCTTTTTCAAATAAGCTATATGCATAGTTACTAACTTTAAAAGCTGAAATTTTGAACATAAGCTATTCTATGGATATTAAGCAAATCTAGATAAAAGGTTTTACAAAATTTTAACTAGAAATGAAAATTTCAAAATGAATTAGGCTAAAATTCAATCTGCTGCTAGACTACTTTTTGAAAGAGAATTAAGCTATATTAAAAACTGAATAATGAAATCTAAATGATGAAAAGTAATTAGCTAATGGAATTCTAGAAATATGCTTAATTCTAAATTCTAGTACCTACTTATGAGTGCTCAAAGTTAGATAGAAAATTGAATGGCAACAACAGTATTAACTGTTGTTGCTGATGCACTTGACCAAGAAAATTAGTGTGCAAGCTAAATTTTGAGAGTTAGAGTTTCTAAAACACTTTACTAAATGTTCCTAAGTAAACACAAATCAACTTTGAACTCTAAGTTGCTTTTAAAATTCTAAAATCTAAAACTACTATAGCTGAAAATTGCCCTGGTGTAAATGCAAACTCTTTACACTCTAAACTTTTAAATTCTTTAAACTAAATCTTAAAACTTGTTTAAATCTTGATATTATGACTTAACTCAGCTAAAGGCAAGAATTTGACAAAATGTTTTTGACTTTAAAAGTCAAATTTAACTTGTACCAAACACTCCTTTATAGAATCTGTCAAATCTAAAGTAAACTTAAAATCTATTAATAAGCCAAGACAGCTAAAACATTTTATCCACTTCTACTTTAACTAAACTAATGAAGCTATTTAAACTCTTAAACCTACAGCTTATTAGTGATAATAAGCTAGTTACTCTTCTAGCTTATACTAATCAATATGACAGAATTGAAGGAATGAAAGCTAAAATGATTATAACTAAAACAGCTTAAAGCTATAACATCTATAAGCTAACTAAGCTAAATGAAACAGGATTAAACATGAGAATTCAAAGGAATAAGCAATTTGAATTAAGCTAAGTAGATTTTAAAATGAAATCTAGAACATGAAACCTGAGTTTTTGTTGTCTCAGCACTTAGCCACTCTTGTAGAGTGAGTGGCTCACAATCATGCACTTAATGGCTCCCTAGCCTCTAAACCTGAGCTTAAAGCTCAATAAGCTTCTAAGAGCTTATTACTCCTTGTTGCTTCCAAAATGAACTCAAATGCACTCAAGTGATCATGACTTTGATGTAAATGGATCTAAATGAGTAAATGAATGACAATTAACAAAGTTTTAACTAAATTTGAGCTTATGAACAGGAATAAGCTCAAAAGAGCTTATTGAGAGCTTATTGAATGAAAACGGCTTAATATTGAAATCAAAGATCAATTAAACTTGAAAACTGAATTTTATTACTCAAATTGATGAATTACAAGCTTAAAGAAGAAGAGTACAAGTGCTTAAAGCTGAGTTCTAAAAAACTTGAAAGAAAATGCTTAAAATTGAAGAAATTTACAAACTGAAAATAAAAACACACAACAACTCAAAAAAATGAACTCTAGATGTCCTATTTATAGAGAATTGAAGAGGAGGGGTGAGGAATTCTCGAATCTTCCATTGAAACTCAGCCGTAGATCATTTTTGATTCATTTCTAGCCGTTTGATGATGGTGATGAGGTGTTAGAACCAATAGAGGGGTGCCACGTGGGTGAATTGACGTGGAGGAGGTTTTAGAGCAAGGCTGAGTGATGTAAAGGAGCGGGGGAATCGATTTGGGCGAAGTTGGGTTGTTTGTGAAGTGGGTTTGTTGCCGAAAATGGGCGGGAAAAGCTGTTGGAGCGGTTTGTTAGGGAAAGGCTTGACACGCGCTTCTTTTTGAACTTTGAAGTTATTACAAAAAAACAGTCCTTCGTTTCACTTCTTCAAATGTAGTGTAAAAACAAGTTTGGAAATTGGACAGACTCTAGCCATTCTGTTCTCATTAGCATGCACCTCATGTTGCTTCAAGTAAGCATATAGCTGATCAAAGTTTGACTCTTTCAAACCTCTGTTAAGTTTGACTTCAGTTATGAATCTACTCCACTCAGGTAACATGTTGTTCACAAACTTTGAGTTAAGCTGCATCCTGGGCATGGTCATCTTGATGTTTCTCATGTCATTAATGAGCTTCGTAAACCTAACGTAGTATCCTTGAATGGTTTCTCCTTTGATTTGACGGAAGTGTTCAAATTCATCGTATAACTGAGATTCCCTGTCATCCTTTGTTAACTCAGAACCTTCCAGAATCATCTTCACGTTTTCCCAAATGTCTTTAGCGTCAGTATAGTGATTGATGAGTGAGTAGATGTCCTTTGGTATACCCTGAAGTAGGATATTGGTTGCACGAATGTCAGCTTTATACCTTTCCTTTTCTTCAGCCGAAAGGTCGTTAAGGACTCTAGCACGTACTGGACCTTGTTGAACTGCACCCTCGGTTCCTCCAGTAATAACATCTGAGACCGTTCCCATCTGAAATGGTCCTTCTTTAATGGACTTCATAATATTCTCTCCATTATCCTTTCCTAGACAGTACAGACGTATACGTTGTTGCCAAGATTCAAAGTCTGTTCTATCAAGCATTGGTGGGCGTGTATCAGAACCTGCACACTGGATGTCTTCTTGCATACTAGACATCTTGTATTATTATGATATGATATGTTTTGATCGATCAATGATTAGTGAGTGTACGTTAAAAGTGGTGAGGTTAACGTATTCGTATTTTGTTTTAGTGATATTAAATCCCGAGTTTGAGATATTTCAAATTTCTAAGACAGAAGCTCAACTCGCCGCCAAAGGCTACCAAACCGCTGCAAAGAAATAAGGCAACTCGCCGGTGGAATTTTAAGGCAACTCGCCGAACACAACTCGCTGCCAAGCAACCCGCCGCGAAGAGATAAGACAACTCGCCGGTGGAATTTTAAGGCAACTCGCCGAAGTCAACTCGCTGCCAAGCAACCCGCCGCGAAGAATATTTTAATCAAACCGCCGTAGAGTTTTCAAACCGCCAGAGTTTCCTTAAGAAATTTGCTATTTAAAATATTCAACCCGCTGATAACCTGTTCAAACCGCTGGTAAGCAAACCGCTGCTTAGTAACAACTCGCCTCTTGAGCAACTCGCCACCTGTTCAAACCGCTGGTAAGCAAACCGCCGCTTAGTAATGGTTTGGTAGTAATAATCAAATATATATACGTAAAGAGTAATAATCCCGTAAGAATTCTTTCCAAAATACTTCTCAACCAAGTCGCCACCTAAAGCAAACCCCCGTGTGTCATAGGGAAGGTAACCTACATAAAAAAATAATAATTTTTCAGCAAAACCGCCGTGAAGAAATTCTGGCAACTCTCCAGACGAAGGAACAAAACGACGTTTTTCACAACAAAATCACCTATAAATCACCTTTTCAACGATTTGCTGATTTCTTTTGCCACCACTATTACCAAATAGGGTAATAGCAACTAGAACACCCAAACTTTATCAATACACACCAACAAAATTCGGATATCTAAAAAAAACGAGCTAGAACATTCTATGGCTCACTTATCGATCTACAACAACAAGAATCGCACATACACATGATCTAATCTTCCCATAAGCCTCTGATGACCAATTGTGGAATAATCCAATATCATAACAAGGGTCTATTCTTGGATCGGCTAGTTTCTTTTCGAAGAGAGAAAACACTTTGAGAGAGATATTCTATGAAGAGAAAAGTGTTTTCTTTGTAAATGAATTTATGACTAGCTTGCCTCTTCCAAAGTTGGAAGGGGCTATATATAGTACTTACAATATACCGGGTATTCGTACCCGACTTAAAACCGAAAAACGTACTATTAACTATTAAACTACGAGCTATAATTGATTGACTAATCAATATGAAAACTAATTATTGATTGGATAATGTTAATCTGCCATGCTAACATTCTATTCATGAGGTATGCAGCGGACCGGACTGCTTCACCCCAAAATTTTCGTGGAACATTCATGTTAAACAGGGAGGCATGGACTATTTCAAGTATCTGTCGGTTTCATCTTTCTGTGTTAATCTACCATGCTAACATTCTATTCATGAGGTATGCAGCGGATCGGACTGCTTCACCCCAAAATTTTCGCTTCTCGTTGTTGATATATTCCTCGCCATTATCAGATTGTAATATCTGAATTTCCCTTCTATACTCGAATTTGATGATGTGGTGTAGTTCCTTGAGTGCATAGTGTACTTCCCCTTTGTTTTTCAAATTTAAGACCCAAATCATTCGAGTGCATTCATCAACAAAGGTTACAAAATACCGTGCACCACTAGGCGTGGGGATCCGAGCTGGACCCCATACATCAGAATGTATAGTCATAAATGGAACTAAAGTCTTATTATTACAAGTGTCACACTTAAAATCACTATCCATTACATTTAAAAACAAATTCGGTTTAAGCTTCCTAAGGGTAACTAAAAGATAGATGCCCGAGCCGGCGATGCTACAACCATGCTATAGACTTATTTGCTTGACTTATTCTAGTATGATGCGCTTGACTTTGATGGTTTTCTTTGAGATAGTACAACCGCCCCCGCCTAGTACCATAACCAAGAATCTGATGTGTTGTCATATCCTGAAAGACACAATTTATTGGCCAAAATATCACATAGCAGTTAAGGGCTTCAGTAATCTGACCAACGGATAGTAAATTATATGATAAGGATAGAAACATAAGGACCGAATCAAGATCCATTGAGTTTGAAATTTTTACGGATCCTTCACCTATTACAGGTGTTGTACCTCCATTCACGGAGCATATATTTATTCGTTTTAGGGAAAATGTTGTCATTATTTTTGAGTCATTCGTCATATGGTCAGTGGCACCAGTATCAATTATCCAACCAATATTTGAAGCGTGGTTATGGTGTAACATACCTGATTTGGTTGATGTGTGGGCTGCTATGATATTGGAGTGGTTCCTTCCTCAGTTTGTGATGAAGTTGCAACAGTTGCGTAGCTGATTCTTTTCTGTGGTTTCTTTGTGAAGTCCCACCATTTAGGATATCCAATGATCTCATATCATCGGAGTTTTGAGTGACCTTCTTCCCCACACTGCGTACACGTAAATGTGTTCCCCTTCCCATTTGTTTTTTTCTCCTTTGTATTACGATTACGCGTGGTCATATGAACCACACTATTTGGTTCGTATTTTGGTTCTTCTATGGTTTGTCTCTGATTTTGATCTTTGTGGATGTAGGTGTAGCATGATTCTAAATTAAGGGGAGGGTCTTTTCTCAAGACTTCACTCCTTGCTTGGTTAAATTATGGATCTAGTCCAGCCAATTTATTGGAATATGCTTACCAATTCATTAAAATAAATGGACCGAGATCGTTCGTTCTGGCTAGTGGTGAAGGACCTCCGGTTCAATTCAAACAGCTGAGTTTCATCCATTCCATCATAAAAATTTCATCCATTCCATCATAAAAAGTTTTTCCCACCGCATCCCAGATCTCAGTCGCCGTTTGCAGGCGAATAAAGCGACGCATAAGGGGTGGGCTCATCGAATCAATCAGCCAGCTTTTAACTCGATGATTGTCAATGGGCCATGCTTCAATCTTTTTCTTGTCAGTCTTGGGGTCTCAGTGTTTGTCCAGTGATAAACTCGGATTTGTTTCGTGCTCCGATCCGCATCTCCATTAATTGCGACCACAAGGGATAGTTCTTGTCATCAAGAATGACTCCGGTGGGGAAAGGTGCGTCTTGAACATTCTGAACAATGACTTGAAAAGTGTTCGATGATTCCCCCATTGATGCGAGAACTGTGTGGTACTGCTATGGGTTTCAGAATGATGAGGTATGCTCTGATACCATGTAAAGTTAAGAGGATGAGATGGTGGAAGAAAATTCTGTATTTTCTATATCTTTCATTGATAATAGGTACATATATTTATAAAGGGAACACATAACAACTACCAAAAATACATCCTTAATCAGGGGAACTTGATAAGGAATACACAACAAACTATGGATAGGCTCCAGCCAATCTCCAGCTAAGCCTTATCTGATGAAGTCGCTCTCGCCAACATAATTCACCTTCACATACGACCTCACCTCCAACATACGTTTTTCCTTCCATCTTCGCAATACCAAAGCGTTTTTAAAGTTTGTTGAGTGTCATTCTTATTACCAAAGTGTCTCCAACGACCACTGGGTTTCTGAAGAAATTGTTACGCGAGCCTCCCACTCTGGGCTCACTTTTGGCTGCAGCATTACCAAACCACCCACTTGCGCCATTGCCTAAACTTAAATGAATTTCACTGTTTACAAGACAGAATCAACTTGGAAAAGGATAATTGGACAAATATCCATATTTAAACATTCATTTAACTATCTTCTAAAATAATCTGATATGTTATGTTTTCAGATTCTAGACATGACCATAATCTTCATATTTCAGACCTCAAACTCTTAGGGGGTGTTTGGCTAAGCTTATATGATAGGCTTATGAGCTTATTAGCTTATATGTGTCAAATAAGCCCAAACTAAGGGGGTGCTTAGCTAAGCTTATGAGTTGGGCTTATGCTTATGTTATATAAATGACTTATAGCTTATATATCGTAAGCTCATAAACCCATGTTGAGTGTTTGGATTAGCTTATATTTAATAAGTTGATAATATTAAATGTTTGGTTTAGTTTAAAGTGGCAAATAATTATAAGAGACATGAATTGAAAAATATTAATGTTAGATTAAGTATAATTGAGGGTAAATTTGTAATTTATAATGCAACATGTTATATAAGCCCAACCCCACTTAAAAAGCCACACTTTTATGGCTTACCAAAACCCTCTTATATAAGCTCATAAGCCCACTCATATAAGCTTAGCCAAACACTTAGTTTGGGCTTATTTGACACATATAAGCTCATAAGCTCATAAGCCCACCATATAAGCTTAGCCAAACACCCCTTAAGTGCTTGGCTAAACTTATATGAGTGGGCTAATAAGCTTATATAAGGGGGTTTTGATAATCCACAAAAGTGTGACTTTTTTAAGTGGGGTTGGGCTTATATAACATGTTGCATTATAAATTACAAATTT
>BQNB010000012.1:184020-210381 GCA_026074375.1 Tanacetum coccineum | reverse complement strand
GCACCTTTTTCCACTTTATCTCTTGTACTGTATCTTTGTGGTCTTTTACATATAGAGTATTTTTTTATTGAAAACATGCCAGAATGAAAAGGTGAAGGCTGAGATTACCAAATATGCAAACAATCCTGAAGCTTTGTTGTTCGAGGCAGTTTATTCAGCGTGATCATTCAACTCCAAAGGCACAGGTTTACTCAATCTAATGACATGATGTATTTATAATTAAAGCGAAAGTGGAAATAAACATAAGAAAGCAAACTTGTACCGTTTCCAACAGCCGAACAAGCAAGCTCCTGCATCAAGAATGTAAAGTAATATTTTCAGTCAATGATTCTTTCAAGTGCACACATATAATACTTTTATAGCGATGAATAACCTACCTCGTCATCAAATTTGTTATCGGGAGGGATATAATGTACATCCGTCTGAAACGTAACGTGATGACCTGGATTTTCCTTCTCATCCAATGGAGCATCTTGCAACACCGCATTGGCTTCAGTATCATAAGCTCCTAGAGGAAAAAGGATGTAGTACCACCATCAAAATTTAATGGCCTATATGCTTTGCGAGAGCCTTATTCATTTGGAACATGTCCATAGTATCCACATCAAAGACTTCATGAAATGTTCCATCATCACAACATTTGTTATTCCTATTGGTGGATCTTGAAAATAATGTTTACGTTCACGATTGTAGCTCCAAAGTTGTTTGACAACCTAGAAATAAGGTGGTATTGGTTTAAGTATGTATACATAAATTAAAATTAAAAAAAACATAAATTAGTACTATTAATACCTATGCCATGGCTAATTCAAGTACCTGTGTACATTTATGACCTTGTGGAGAAAGACTACATAACTTCGTAACTCCACCCTCTTTTTTCTTCACCTATGTAGTACCCTTTTTTAACCTGATTACAAAACGATGTGCAGACTATATATTAGCAGTGGGAAGATGTTCAATGTCATACATGCGTAATAAACAAATGATGCATTCTTTCTTGAAGAAACCACCAAGGAACATTAAATTATAATGTACACTTAACCCCCTAACATATGTTTAAATTTACTCCTAATATCCTACAATTTTCACCTTAAGAGTAACACTAAAACATAACCGATACTCATCATCTTTTCCTTGTGTTGGAACCTCGAATCGGGGACCACCTTGTTGACCAGGCATTGTATCAAGCATAAAGAACTGCCAAGAATATGCACACAGTATACCCTCAAACACCCCTTTATTAAAAACATAATAAAGCTTACAATTTGAGGAAGAAGAATGAATAACTAGCATCCCTCCTCATCCCTATTTATAGAGATGAGGGGGTAGATAACTTTCCTAAATCAAATAGGAAACATCCTTGCCTTGCAAGGCAAGCTTAACTAATCATAGTTATAGTCTATTCCTAATCTAAATTACAATGTACACTTAACCCCCTAACATATGTTTAAATTTACTCCTAATATCCTACAATTTCCACCTTAGGAGTAACACTAAAACATAACCGATACTCAACATCTTTTCCTTGTGCTGGAACCTCGAATCGGGGACCACCTTGTCGACCAGGCATTGTACTTTAGTAATTTCCCTAGATTAACTTTCTTAGACTCCTTCACTTTCATCTTTTCAGCAATATTACCCTCTGCACCCTCTTGACCATGTACTATGATTACCCTAATGTTTGGCCACACCTTTTTAACAAGGTATACCTTTTCCTGCTCCTTTACCAAGCAGTTCGTGTTTGTCTTTTATTCAAGTTGCTAGTCCTCCAACCATCTTTGAGCCACTACAGTATCATCGTTACTAACCTAAAAAACCTCAGCTTTATGATCCCCTTGAGCTCCTTGCAGTTCCACCTCAAACCAAACACGCTTTTCATCTTGTACTCCATGGACTCAGGTTTCAACACCAGGACCAAGTTGTTTGAACCCAACTTGTTTGTGACCAAGTTGTTTGAACCCAACTTGACGAACCCAATTGACTTCTTCATTAGACAATCTCTCTTCAGATGACCTTCTGAATGACATATGAAGCACTTGAGTTTACCAGTTCCACCCCTTGACTTGAACCGCGAACTTCCACCAGAATGAGCTTTACCTGAATGATCTGACCTTCCCCTTACATATAACCCGTCACCAGTTTCTTCCTTTGTGCCTTCAGTTCTTTTCTTCAACTCCTTTGAATTCAAAGTCGCCAGAACATCCTCCATTGTCAAGGATTCCCTCCTATACAACAATGTCTCCACAAAGTTTTCGTAAGACGGTGACAATGACGTAAGTAACATAAGTGCCCGATCTTCATCCTCAATCTCGATATCAATATTCGTCAAATCAAGTATCAACTTATTAAACTCATTTATATGATCACCCAGTTTCGTACATGGACTCATATAGTACGTGTACAGCTTCTTCTTCAGATACAGTCTATTTGCTAAGGACTTAGAATACCAAGTAACCCGCGGACACCTTCAAACTTCAATAATTCAAGATTCTAGATAATCAACTAAACCTTGAAGCCTTTTTACCCTTCAAACTTGATCACCTCTAGAAATTAAAAACAACACCTTGAAGCTTAAAGATTCAACCTTGTACAAACC
Organism: Tanacetum coccineum; assembly: GCA_026074375.1. NCBI lineage: Eukaryota > Viridiplantae > Streptophyta > Magnoliopsida > Asterales > Asteraceae > Tanacetum > Tanacetum coccineum. The sequence continues at coordinate 207,785 of BQNB010000012.1, read as the reverse complement.
ATTTTGAAGCTTGAACCTTGTCGAATTAAACCTTTGCAATAGCAACCTTGATAAACCCCAAGACTTTTGCAAAAACTCAACAATCTTAAGCCTTCAAATCCTTGATCAAAATCTACTTTAAATAGAATCTGCAAATTCTAGAACAACAACTTCGACCTACTTTATCTCTCACTACGAACCTCCTATTGAAGATCCCTCTAGTAAGATTCTAGATCTATGTGTCTTCGACCTACGATTCGAATTTCACAACGATCCAACGGGTTAACGAATCTGCGGCGTTAGTTCTCCCACCGCTGCACAGGAACCGATGAGCCAAAAAAGAGGAGATATTACTTGATGGGATTGTACACCTTTGAGTTGACCTAGCTTTAAGAAACCAACGTAACATTGGCTCTTGATACCACTTGTTGAAAAAAGGGACCAACAAACCTTGAAAGCTAGCACGTTATATAGACTCAAAGAAAACACACACGTGACCCCAAACGTTACATTCTTCCTTGCTCATTCGTTAATTAATACAATGTAACATTTGGGGTCACGTGCGTGTTTTCTTTGAGTCTATATTCTGCGCTAGCTTTCAAGGTTTGTTGGGTCCTTTTTTCAACAGTTTTAATGATGACAAATATATATTCGAAACACTCAAAATCACAAGCGATAGCCGAAGATCGAAAATCGGGAAACTTGGGCTTGGCGCACTGTCTAGCGCGAGCTATACCTCCCTAGCGCGCCAGTCTTGGTATTAGGGGTGTGCACAGTTCAGTTTGGGTCGGTTTTTGGCTAAAATAGAAACTGAATCGAAATATTCGGTTTTTATAAAACCAAAAACCGAAACCGTTCAGTTTTTGGCGGTTTGTTTTTCGGTTTATTATCGTTTCGGTTTTAAAAACCGTTTATATTTGGGTGTGTCGAATTTATACCAAAAAACTTGTTGAAAATTGGTTATTCTTCTTTACTTTTTTGTCAATCTAAGTGTAATAAATAATGTTTATCCCAAATTTCTAGTTTCTACAACTACACACATATAAATGAGACACACGCATGCAAATGAACATACATATAGTATGATCATTGTCGCATACGTAATGATATATTGTCAAATAAAAACACGTACATGACAAATACGCATATAAACATTAAAATAATTATATTATAATTTCACTTACAAAATGAATATGAATTAAAAATATTAACTTATTATTTATTTAATTATCTATAACTATATAAAAGAAGGTTACGTCACTTGGATAATAAGAAATAATCAACGGTTGATGTTTAAAGATGTATTCCAGCATTTAATGAACCAAAAAAATTAAACAACAAAAACTACAACTCGACCCAAATCAAAACCATAGCGCCTGTGATTTATGCTGACGATCCAAAACACTATGCATATCAAGCACAAACCACAAATCAAAATCATAATTGATCTGAATTGATCTTCATGAACATCAAACACAAACCCCCATTCGGATCTCAAACAAAAAAACACACACAAAAATAACGGCTGGAGAAAATTACATAGATCTACAAAGAAAATCGATCCAACTGTTTATAATAAAATCAACCAAGCGTATTAAGATGGTAAGATTTTTTTTGCCCAATTTTATGTTCTCGGTATTATAAAATTAGGGTTTATTATTTTTAATTTTGAGGTTAACTCTTATGTTTTGTTAAACGAAAGATTTAATTAGTGCATTATTTTCATGTAGTGTGAACAGATCCAACAAGTGATATATATATTTTCTATTCCACAGGTAAATTGGTGGATGTGTCTAAAAACAAAGAAGCCATGGAGCTACCATTGTTCAGCTTCTCTACAATAGCCAATGCCACTGCAAGTTTTTTAAAAGACAATAAGATTGGAGAGGGTAGATTTGGACCTGTTTATAAGGTACTAAAGCTTTCATCTATTAAATTATAAATTATAACCACTTATAATGTTTTTAATAATTATGAAGTATTACTTCTTTCAAGATAACTTGAAAAATGTTGCAGGTCCTTTTAATTCACATATGGGCCTTTTTAGCTTGGTGTTTATTTCAACACTCATGAAGCTCCAAAGTTACATTGTTAAATGATGTTATAAAATTCCTTGCAGCCACTATTGCATGATAAGCAAGGACACTTTACTTGAAAACGTGTGTGAGTTGGTCCATTAGTGGCTCCTGGGATGGAACACGCTATTATAAAAGAAACGTGATGCTGCAAATCAAATACACAGAGCAGCATTGGCTATTAACAATAGCATTCTTTGTGACACGAAATCCCGCGTACGTATACTGCTTCCTTTCCTAAGGTTTGTCCCTGCTTTTTGAACATTTTAATAATATTATAATGATCGTTTCTACGCGCATACTTATAGATTCTCGATTGCGCTTCATTTTTATATCATTCACAGTCAAAACAATCTTGCAAATTAAATTTCCTAAAACTTTCATGTTTGTGTTTTATAGTGGAAGAACAAGAGCAGGGGATACAATATATACGCACATCGAACGACGAAACAAGAAGTTGGTATGGCTCACCGTGTAGCTGTAAAATGGAAAGTTAACTGATGAAAAGATGAGCTGACCGGTTAAAGCTCATTATGGCGGAAATGGTATTAAGTATATGCGAGTGTAATTTATTTGTGATAATGTGGTAGGTTGCTTCTGTTATGACTTTATTGAACCAATTACAACCTGCATATGACGACAACATATCGAATGTAGCCCTTAACATAGGCCTTGACGGATGCGCAGGATTGCATTTCCAAAGCAAAATTTGTGATTTCCAGACAGTGTATTCAAAATGCAGGAGCTAACCTGCTTTCTCAATTTTTCCAAATAGCTTGCTAAAAACAGTCAAATCAGGAGGTGGTAAAGGGTTTGGTACATAAGGTAACCTTACATATTCCTATGGTTGGTGGAATGTTTAGTATCTTGAACTTGATTAACTTAAACAAGAGAAGATGGTAACCGAGTTTGGGCTAAACGTTTTCATTTGTTGGCAAATTACATGTGTACTGTTGGTCATTTATATTTCGAGATAGCAACATTAGGCTGCCCCTTATTGGATATTAAGATTCCATTAGGAATAGGAAATCAGGAACAAACTAACTACACATAAATGCCACGTTTGTTATTTAGTCACACTTTTAAATTCGGTATGTTTAAAAATTGTATTTTCAAAATGGTTATTTAAGTATTGTGTTTTCATGTCACATGTCAGCCTCTATTTTATTAGTTCTCATGTGATAATTTTAGGGTCAAATAATCGGGTTCTAGAGAGTTGTTTTAAGAGTAGGTACACGAAAACTATTTATGATTATATAACAGTCATTTACTCATTTTAAGAGTGTTCGAGTATTTCTTAATAAAAGCGCTTATGTTTCTGAAACAGTCGGACAAGTAGGTTGAAGTAAGAAACTTGCAATTTGATTATTCATAATTGTTTATCTCATCTTCTAATCCCGAATACCTTCAAATAAAAATCTGTTGTATTGACAATTATAAACTTTCAATCCCGACCCTTATATAATCAAAACTGTCCAAACTCACGTCACATTAAAACACTATTTCATACAACCTGATTTGTTACAGTTAGTTATTTGTGTCTGCTTATCTCATATCACATACTCATTTTACTAACGGAATGCCATACATGATACACCCCTCAATATTAAGTCTTTGATGACGATAACATAAAATAAAATTATTACATGCAGAGTTAGTTGTATGGTTGCTGCAGATGATGGTATTGAGGTTTCTGCTGGAGTTTGTTTGAGGCACCCTTTAAAGGTTCGCTGATTACAATATCCTACATATTTCCATTTCCTTATATATTAGCTTCGTATTAAAAGTCTTAGTATGGGATTGGTTACAACATTGTTGTAACATTTTTGCAGGGCACAAAAGGAGTCATTCGAGGTGCACCCCTCTTGCAACTTGAAGTTTCTACCATGTATGTTCAGGTCTATAATGAGGGTCGGTTTGTAAGTGTTAGTTTTGTTTTGAATTTCGTTTGCAGTATTAAAGCAGTAAACAAATTTAAATAAGCAGCCAAACATCCGGTTAGAAGTTTTGTTAATCTATTTCCTAACACACCTTTACCGTCTGCTGTGGTTTTGACGCAAAAAGCCAAACGGGCCCAAATCACCCATTCAAAGAGATAAATTTATCCAACTCTAACTTCTTTTAGCAACCTGCTGAAAACAACATGGCGCTAAAAGTGAGTTTGTGGTTCTACTTATATACGTCTTCTCAACTCTTTTATATTATTTAGGATTAATTTCATATCTCCCCCTCTTTTTACCAATAATTTCATATATACCCAAATTACAACATTTGAATGCATGATGTACCACACTTTTGATGCATGTTTGGGTAAATATGAAATTAATAGTGAAAAGATGGGGAAATATGAAATTGCCCCTAGTTTTGAAACCAATATTAGAGTATATGGTAGTTGCAGATTCAAGTTGCACAATCAGTTTTTTAATGTTTTACTTACATAAATTTACTGCTTCCACAGGCATGTTTGTTAGATTTGTTAGATTGTTCATGCATGGTGATGTTGGCATTGTGATGTTTCCTGATAATTCTGGTGTTACTACATCGCATGTTGCCGCTAGAAAAGAGTGCATCGGTATATTTCCATCATTCCATGTTCCTATATTCATCTTGGTTTTTCATTATATATTCTTTCAAATCATTAATAATGCATTAGTCTTGCTAGAAAAAGAGAGGTTTGCTAAAACTTGAATGACGTTCTTTTATTGACCATACAGGCGGACCTTGCGAGCTTGGTAAATTAAATGGATTTGCTAGCCAGAAGATAAAGTAAAGTTTCCGTAGAGAAAATTGACTCTTTCAATGTTTTGAAATGCTAAATTGATGTAATTGTTATCTGATGAAATCAGTCCAAACGGGTGCAGTCACCCATAATGTATTTCGCAAATTCTCATGAATATTTTTACTAAAAAGATTTTAGTCTATTGTTGTAATAAGATTTAAATGAAATTCAAAGAAGAAAGACAAGAAGTGTGTGCGTTCGACTTTGATCTGCGTATTGTGCCTACTTTACTTTCAAACTAAAGTTATTAATATCTGAACTTTGTATTTGATTGCTAAATCAAATATCATAATTAAGTTATATCTGCAAGATATGATGACATTTCTTAATCAAGATTTCAAGGTGTGAGTTTAATTATTTTTTATGTTAGAACATTTGCTAATTATATTTCAAGCACCTAGCCTTTGTTTTGTGGTGTTATACCAAGGGATCGAAAAGTAATCACGCACCTTGCCTTTGTTTTGTGGTGTTATACACAGGGATCGAAAAGTAAACAACCTATGTTACTAAGAGTGTTGTCAATATACGCTACGGCGCTCGAGTTCGACCCCACTTTAAGCGATATTCGTCTCGGCGGAGCATCAGTGTTGTAAATATCGCTCGGCGGTACCTCGGCGGTCGACCCCCTTTAAGCGATATATCGGTCTCGGCGGCGATATATCGGTTTCTCGGCGGAGACCCTAAATTATAAAGGAATTTATTTAAAAATAAATAAATATTAGCAATATCTTAACAAAATAAGTCAATAACCACAAAATATATATATTTTTAATATTTTGAATATTTATTTGATATAAAATCTGCAATATATATATATATATTTAATAATTTTATTGATGTTTTTATTATTTATAAATTATAATGATATATCTTATGTATATGTTGTAGAAATTACTAGTGGTTTATTTTTATTTTTACTAAAGCCCAATTGTTTATCTGTTGGGCCATTGTAATATTTGTTATTGGGCCAAGAAAACCTATTAGGTTAGGTCAGGTATGCATCTAATATAAACACAGCCGCTACTTTCACTTCACTTTCTTCTCTCTTTGTTTCAAGTGTCCACATATTCAATTGTCCACTGCCATAAAATCAAGAAAATCAGGTAATACCTTTTCCTCTTTCACCTTTTTCAACCTCCCTCAACCATCAACAAAATACACAAAACACCATAAAACAACCACTCTTATTCAAATTAGATCACGATCAACAAAATCAGAACACAAAAGCCTTTTTAAAAAAATCAAAACACAAAAAAAAAACCGGCCGATTTTGGCCGATTTTGACCGACTTTGACCGATTTTGACCGATATTGACCATGACCCATTTTTTTTCCCGATTAGTGAAAAAACGTATCGGTTGACCAACACTGGTTACAAGGTAGTGATGAAGGAGTGGCTGCTCGACATGAATGTGGTCTTGCAGTAATAGGAACCGATATTTCAACCTTTCTTGAAGGACAACTAAGGGTTGAGGTAAGACACATCTAAGCATAAAACTGTTAGCTTATGTTGGTCCTTTTTTAAAATGGATATGAGGAACGAGTATAACTTGACCAGGGTTCTAAATAGCGCGTTATAGTGGCGCCATAGCGTCGCCATAGTGCGAAGCGTGGCCTCCACGTTACGAAACAGGTCAAGGCGTCGTCTCTAGGCGTGGCGTGCAATATAGCGTCATATAGCGTGATAAAGCGCGCTATAGCGCATAGCGTGGCGAGTTTTTTTGAAGTGTTTAAGGGATTTTCTAAAATTTGAGATCTATGCTTGGATTTACTAATATTTTGGATTGATGCTTGAATTTAATAATATTTACTACTCATATTATTCTAAACTATGATATAATCTATAAATCTATAAATATTTTTTGCCGTCTTAAGTCACGCCTTAAAAACGCCATGTCGCTACGCCTCACGCTAAAGCTTGAGGCTTGGCTATGCCGCTACGCCACGCTTTACGCTATTTATAACCTTGAACTTGACACAACGACATATATTGAAGAGCAATGTGATGAGGTTTATTCCTAATATGTAATATGTATGTAACCATCACTGTATGTGTATGGGCCTCTTCTTTTTCTGAAATTGCTATGCGTATGTATGCAAGCTGTTCAAGTATGCGTATGTCGCCTTTCTTTCTATCAGTATGCAATGTGTATGGCTCCATACTAGGGGGTGTATGTGGTATGTGTATGTAGCTACTTATGCATGGAATTCAATCAATATTGATAATTTAAGTGCTATATAATGTTATTTGGGTTTTAAATTTATTCATTTTTACAATATCATGCAAAAAAAGAGTAAAATTAAACCCTTATTTTGAAAGATTACGATCACTCAATAAGTTAATAAAAAGGTATTTACAGAAGATACTTTACTTTTAATCCAACAAGTAAAAGTATATAAAATGGGTGAACTTTTTTTGTATTTTAATCGATAATAATATAGACTTAATTATTTAGAAAAAACCATGTGTCTTGCTAATTACATTTATTTGTCAACATTCTATCAACCAATGCTTAATTCTAAAAACAACACTAAAACAACTACGTGTTGTAAATGATAACATAAAACAGAAATGAGACTAAGTTATCTAAATGATACGCAATAGTTAAAACAACCAAAAACATTATCGAACAACTATCAAAATGCACATGTTTAACAAAATCTTGGAGCTCGCCGCCCAACGGGCGGGCCTTGAAGCTAGTATTATATAAACTAGAGAGAATTACATAAATCGTCCTTGTGGTTTGCCGGATCTAACAGATTTGGTCCATGTGCTTTTTTTCATCGGGTTTGGTCCTTGTGGTTTTGATCCATTACGGGTTTGGTCCCTTTTGGTTTTGATCCATTGCGAGTTTGGTCCCTTGGTCAAACTAAGGAAATGTTGGTCAAGGGACCAAACCGGCAATGGATCAAAACCATAAGGACCAAACCGGATGAAAAAAAAGCACAGGGACAAAATCTGTTAGATCCAGCAAACCACAAGGACGATTTATGTAATTCTATCTATAAATTATATATTATATAATAAAACTGGTTCGGTTCGGTTGGTGTTGCAAAAATCGGTCTAGGCGGCCGATTAATCGGCGCTTAGGCGCTAGGCGGGGATTAACCGCCTTGATTTTCACTAATCGGCCTTATTAATCGGTTTGGTCAAAAATCGGTCAACATACCGATTAATCGGATAAAAATCGGCCAAATCGGACAAAAATCGACTAAATCGGCCAACTCGGTTATGGATAAAAACTGGCCAAATCAGGGATAAATCGGTCAAATCGGACAAAAAATGGCTAAATCGGGCAAATCAAGCATATATTTTCAAAATTTTATTATTTTATATATAAAAAGTCCAATCCGATTAATCCCCGATTAATCCTCGTCTAACCGATTAATCGTTAGGCGGTACCCGGCCGCCTAGCTAGCGCCTAGTGATTTTTGCAACCTTGTTCGGTACCGTTTTACGGTTTGGTTTTTGGATGAAAACCGAAACCGAACCGAAAGTTTTAGGCTTTTGAAAAATTAAAAACCGAACCATCGGTTTCTAGTTTCTGTCGGTTTTTTCGGTTCAGTTTTTTTCGTTTTCGGTTTTTTCGGTTTTTCGGTTTTTTCTGGTCACCTCTACTTGGTATTCCACGGCGCTTCGCTTTTTCCAAGTGAGCTTTCCTCTTACCCGACTAAGGTGTTTCTTTCAATTCAGGTTCATACATGATATTTGAGAAGTTTACTAAAAGATTTAGACTTACAGAGGTGCCCAAAACAAGTCCTCACGGTTTTATATAAATGCCAACTCTACAAAGCCTCGAGCCAAGGCAAAATTTGTTTTTCCTCAAAACTAGGAAGTTTATACGTTCACTAGAACTTCAAAGGAAAGTATTCAAGTGACCATAATCCTTTCGTCTATAAGTTCTAGTCTATAAGGTTGGGGACTTAGGGTTTGGCCAAAACGCATGTTTCATCCTAAATAGTTTGTAAGTGCAGATATCGTCCCCAAATGAAAACTTTTTGCAAATTTTGGTCCTTGGAATATAACGGCGTTAAGTGCTATCCGTTAGAACTTACACGTTAGTCCTTTTGGACAACGACCGTTGAAGCTTTCATCCTTTAAACTAGCAACCGTTTATAATTTAAATTTTTTTGCTTTATTTAAAGTTTTTAAATTTTTTATACACGTTTTTATATAAACTTTTATACGCTTTTATATATGTTTTTATACACGTTCTTATACGTTTTTATATACTTTTTATATGCTTTTGTATATGTTTTTATATATGTTTTTATACATGTTATACTTTTTATATACTTTTATACGCTTTTATACATGATTTTGTATACCTTTTTTATACATTTTTGTATACTTTTTTATATACGTGTTTGTATACGTTTATGATACGTTTTTGTATATGTTCTTATATACGCTTTTGTATATGCATATAATTTTTATACGTTTTTGTATACGTATATAAAAACGTACATATAATCGTATAAAAAGTATATAAGAACGCATATAAAAACGTATATAATAACGTATACAAAAACGTAAACAAAAACATATATAAAAACATATAAAAAGTATATAAAAATGGCCATTTGTATAAAAGCATTTAAAAACGTATAAAAAGTATATAATAACGTATACAAAAACGTATCCAAAAATATATATACACGTTTTTATACGCTTACATATATGTTCTTGTATACGTTTTTATATATTTTTATACACGTTCTTATATACTTTTTATACGCTTTTATATACGCTTTTGTATACGTTCTTATATATTTTTTATATGCTTTTATACAAAAGGCCATTTTTATATATCTTTTATACGTTTTTATATACGTTTTATACACGTTTTTATATACGTATACAAAAACGTATAAAAAGTATATACGTACACAAAAAGTATATAAAAAAATATACAAAAACGTACAAAAAAGGTATACAAAAACGTGAATAAAAGCGTATAAAAATGTATATATAAAATATAAGAACATGTATAAAAACATATATTAAAACGTATACAAAAGCGTATAAGAAGTATATAAAAACGTATAAGAACGTGTATAAAAGCATACATTTCTACCTATATATGGGGCAAGACATGAAATATTTCATGATGACTAGACATGGTGACTTGGCAACTTAATGCTGACTGGAAATGATGACTCAAATGGTATTTTCGTCCTAAATTTCGACTTACAAAATCTGTATGTAAAATAAAGGGCATAAATGTCCATTCGGTATTCCCCTAAAATCTCTCTCCACATTTCATTCAACAGTTACCTTTAATCTCTCACAAATTTAACATCAATTTCAAACTTATGATTCACTGTAACATTCGAAAACCAATTTCAATAACCCTTTTCTTCCTCTTTCATCCACATTATTCAATTAATTCAAGAACCAAAAACCACACATTTGCTAACCTATATATGGGACAAGACATGAAATATTCTGATGACTAGACATGGTGACTTGGAACTTAATGCTGATGACATGATGACTCAAATGGTATTTTCGTCCTAAATTTCGACTTACAAGATATTCTGTTATGTAAATAAATGGGCAGATAAAATGTTTTTTTTCCCCTCATTTCGGTATCCGAATAAATCTTCTCTCTATCATTTATCAACAGTTACCTTTGTAATCTCTCATCAAAACTTTTAACATTAACATCCATTTCAAACTTATGATTCACTGTAACATTCGAAAACCAATTCAACTAACCCTAATCTTCATCTTCATCACACAATATTCAATTAATCAAGAACCAAAAAACCACACATCTCATAATATTTGATAAGATCTCATGAATCTCCGAAAATAAAAACAAAAACCCTAACCCACACGCACAAAATCAATTGATTTCAAAAACAACATTATCATTCTACAAAATCATCCACTGTAGAAATAAAACGTGAATTCCTATAGAAACGAACCAAGACAATCACTCATGGATCGGCATGAGTGATTTTGTTAAAGACCCTAATATTTGGAATTTAGGTGTTCTGCATCTTATTTATTATAGTAAATATTTCCAGGTTTTTATCTTATTTCTTATTTTACCCATTTATTTATCTGAAGCTATGGTTACAAATGGGCCTAAAACATGTCACATGATTTTGATCTTATTTTAAGGTTCATTGATTTTGTTAAAAGTTCCGTTTTTGTTTTTATCAGATTTATGCAGGTTCATCATGTTTTTATCAGATTCTATCCCATCATATATGCCGGATTTGAGGAAAAAACTAATTTTTGTTGCCCGTATTTTTGACAAATTCTTGATTGCTTTTGGATATGGAATGGAAGGGTGCAATACAAAAATTGTTTATAGTCCTGAAATATGCCTAATTTGGGTTTGTAACGTTATTAGTATGTCGTTCACATTGAACATAAGGTGCTATTTACTATCAGCCTAATATTAGCCAGTAGGAATTATTGTTGCTCACTAACCAAATTCTGTTTATAGAAAGTTCATTTGTGATATCATCCAATAGGTCTTATAACTCTAATGTATGACAAGAGAAACTAGACATGAATCATTCATTGGTATTGGTTTTCTTATATGTGGCCTGCGCAGGTGGATACTAACATTTTAAAATAAATTCATTTATCAAATTTTGGATTTTTTTAAGATACTAACATACAGTCAAAATTAAGATAAGATGTCATGATGCATTAAATCATTGAGTACTGTGTTTGTTCTAGCCTTCGTTTTCTATGAAGTTAAAAAACAAATCATAGCAAACTTCTCGTGTTATACAATCAGAATTTAATTGATAGCTTCATCGGTTCTAGCCTTAGTTTTTAAATTATTATGCAGCTCGTGAGCGAGCTTTCAGCTTACTTTGTTTACAGATGTAAGCAAATGGATAGATTTTAGGTAGAATACTTTATTATAGATAGTTTGTTTACAATCTGTTTTATAGTCTGCTACCTTCTCTAATATTTGAATTTACGTTTATTGAGTTGATGTTGTTACTTACTATCTCACGAGTCCGAGAAACGACAATGCAAATATTGGTATGCTTTTTTTTGTTCTAATTAGTAACTTGCACATTTTTTTAGAAGTACGATGATTTTTTGACCCACTACCCAACCCGTGGGAATTTGTTGAAACAGGACATATTTTACAGCCCAATGATGGCCTCATCAGAATTCAGGGGTTATGTACATATTCTTGCTGATAAGGGAAAATCATATATACTTGTACCACGTCAAAGGCAAAAACATCTCCTTCTCTTCCATTCCTTTTGTAGCAGGAACAAACCATGTGTCGGCATGGGCAATGCTTGAATGCGTCAGGTATTTTATTGCTTATTTGCATTAATTGTATTTATTTACCTTTAGTTTCCTTGATGAAAATCATATTCCATGTAGGATGAAAGGTGACCATGTGCATGTTGATTGTAAATAAGAAAAAGAGGGCCACAAGGAGGATGAGATAGTCATAATATCAGTAAAGAGTAATCATGAGGTTCAATCACACCTGCTCTTTTTTCAACATGGTGTTTTGAGAATGAAGGAGTTTTGTGTTAGTGTCGAACGCCTTAAGCTGTTGCCCCTTCCATGTGATTGCAGGTATTCTATTGCTTTTAGTTATTTATAGTACATATTTTATGGGTGACGAAATGGACTAATTAGAATTAATATTGTAACATGTAATTTTCCTTGCTGTTTTGACATGCGATTTAAGTTTTATTATAGATTTATTGATCACTTCAGTCATCTATTAGTGTATAATAAACTAAAAAAACAATTACCATGACACATTATTTTTAGTATTGTATTTGTATATTCAACACGTTTGAATCACTTTTTTCATCTATTTGACTCTTTCCTGCAACAAGAAAACGGAACTTTGATTTTTTAGTACATGTTTAGCTTTAGCGACTAATTGTTTTTTTTCCAGATAAGGTTGATGATGATGGATCATACCTGCTCAATCTTCCACCTCACGTTTTGGAGATGTTAATAATGGAATTTTTTGTTGGCGTCGAATACCTCAAGTTTCGTTCTACCTGCAAGCGTTGTCATTTAACTGCACCTTTGATCCCATGGAACAACGGAAAAGCATCAAAGAGAATGCAAAAGTATTCAGTACCTTCAATGTGGCTGAAAGTGTTTGGCAAAGATTAAGGCATTAAAACTTTGACTCATCCAGTGTTTGACCCACTCTTCATTAGAGTTGAGGTGAAGTGTTCTTATCTCAATCATTATATCGTGCTTTTACAAATTGTTGCCTTTTTTATTTGGCTTCCATATGATAGAACGGGGGTTAAGCCACTTCTTTAGTTTGGTAAACTTATACAGACATGCAATTGAGCTTAAATTATGTAATTGTTAACTGTGGTTTGACTTATAAGTTACATGTTTCCATAGCTAATTGTTTTCTTTCTATTATTAATATTATTAATCAGTTAATAATGTTTGTTGAGCACCACTCTTGGTTGTAATCGATCATTGTTTTTCAAGTATAATCATAAAACGAGCCCGCCCATCCGGGCGGGCAATGAAACTAGTAAAAGTGTATATAAAAACGGAGGAAGGTTTAAATAAAAAGACATATATCCGTGAGAATGATAAAAAGGAATTTTGTTTTTAAAAAAGTTCTCAAAAAATTCCACAAGAACATGTATGTTGATGCATGAAAAAGTTGTGAAAGAAGTTTTTCTAATTTTGAGTTTTCATACGTTTTTTTAATGCACAAATTTTTTTTTTTATGCAAAATAAAATTTAGATGCATAAAATTTTCAACTTGTTATAGTTTAATGCGCAATAAAATTTTGATGCAAAAAGTCAAAAAAAGTTGGGTACAAAAACGAATTTTTTATGCACAAAAAAGCGATTTAATGCACATACGTTTTTTTTTCATAATTTTTTTTGGCAAAACTATCCATTTTAAAAAAATTTCCTTCACAACTTTTTCATACACCAACATATACGATTTGGTGGAATTTTTTCATAACTTTAAAAAAAAAAAACTTAACTAAAAACTCAAACCCTAACTTGAAGCTCAATCGGATGAGTGTGTGTGTGTGTTTTACATCTTCTGCCGTAACTAATCCGTACATCTTCGGAGGTATATACTTAAAAACTTTTTTAATTTTTGGTTATTTATTTATTTTGAAGCTAATTGTTGAATCTCAAATTAGGTATTTGTGACTGTCTTTGTGTTAAGGAATTGTTTGTGTTTATTTGTGATTAACTAAAGGTTGTGATAAACTATTTGCGTTTGGATGAGACGGATGTTCTTGGAAGATAATGCCGATTGTTGGTTGTTTTATAAAATTGTGATGTTTTTTAAGTTCTGTTGATCATTGTTTAGTTTGATTAGACTCTGATATTAGGGATATTACTATCATCGTTGTTCATTTTGTCTCTTTTGCTAGTTAAACGCTATTATGACAATAACAGTTATAGGTATCAATTGTTTAGTTTAATTAAACTTTGTAAAAAAATATGAATTGAGGTTCTGACATTGCTAATCAATGTACAATTCAGGCTCTTCGTCCAGCGCTAAGGCGGCTGCTGATTTTGAACAAGGAGCGGATTCAGAACCAAGTTGTCATATTGGTGTAAGAGGAATGGATTCAGAACCAAGTAGTAATATGCATAAAAAGCCAGCCGCTAAGAACCCATCAGCTAAAAAACAGCGCCGAAAACGAGTAAAATCAGTCGGATGTTCCTCTAGTGATGGTGCTCATTCAGCCTTTGTTGAAACGACGGGGCATTGCTCTAGTGATAGTGCTCCTTCAACCCCTGTTGAAATGATGGGACATGCCTCTAGTGATAGTGCTCCTTCAACCCCTGTTGAAATGATGGGACATGCCTCTAGTGATAGTGCTCCTTCAACCCCTGTTGAAATGATGGGACATTCCTCTAGTGATAGTGCTCCTTCAGCCCCTATTGAAATGAAGGGACATTCCTCTAGTGATGGTGATGATTCATCCAGTTATGAATCGGACTTCCATGATTCTGAAGCTGATAATGAGCTTGAAGAAGATCCTGGGTCTATGTTTGATGCTGAACCTGGTGCGGAATTGGTGGAACCTGAGTCGTCTGAAGCTGAATCAGATGCAAGCACTCGCATTGAAATTATCTGGCACAATTTGTCCACGTTGAAAGGAAAATTTAAAATGGGGGAAATTCCAGATGACGTTCTCTACGGAAAAGAGGTAGATGGGCAACAGTTAAAGTCAAAAATTCATGAGCTTTTTAGTGAGGTTGGAGCGTCAGTCTTGAAAGACGGTGTGCATTATTTCAAATTTCCTTGGAACAAAACGGTTTTTGACTCTACTTTAGGTTATTATGTGAAAAAGAAGGCATCCAAGTCTCGGTCTGCTACTATGCTATCTAGGCAGTCTTCACTCTTTGTATGTTTGCTTTCTCATATTCTCAACTTGATACAAGATGGGACAAAAGCAACGCCAGATGAAGCCAAATACTGGGATGAAACGTTATATGTTAAGGTAGAGGACGTAAAAGCCGCTGTAGATGCTATATGCATGAGATTTGAATGTGTTAGAAGTTCGTTAAGAATCATATCAGTGTCAAAAGGAATTGTAGTAGGACCACTTAGTTATCGTGTAAAAGATACGTGGATCAGTTGTGAATCTCTTCAATTTATCCCGAGTGAGGAGGCTATCCCAGAAGATTTTGAAAGTGAGGCTCGTTTTATACTCATAGTTGAAAAGGACACAGTTTTTCACAGGCTGGAGAATCCTAACTTTAACTTTTGCCAACGATATCGATGCATTATGGTCACTGCCAAGGGTCAACCCAATGTAAGCACAAGGATGTTCGTCCAATCTTTGAGACGGAATTTACAAATACCAGTCTTCGTGTTGGTCGATTGTAATCCCTCTGGATTTATTATCATGTCTGCATACAGACACGGAGCGGAGACGAGGGCTTTTGAGAATCACCGAATGGCTGTTCCCGATCTCAAATGGATTGGACTCCATCCAACCGAGGTAGAAAAGTATAATATATCGAATTATGGGGTCCCACTAACCAAACAAGATGTCTACAATTGTAAACGTCTTCTTAAGAAGCAATGTGTGAATGATGTACCTGATTTCAAGCGACAACTTGAGCATATGTTAGAAACCAACAGAAAATATCAAATTGAGGCTTTAGGGACATCCGAAACATCCCTAACCAGGTATCTACTAGAAAAGTTGGAGATCAAAGACTGGATCTAGGTGAATTTCTAACTTAGAATGATTTTTTTTCCAAGTTTTACCTTTTTTATGCTTCGTTTCATCTAATATTTTCTACATTCATATTCCATGAATCTCCATGTACATTTTGTGATCTCCAAACTGCCTTGTCTAATTATTGGCCAAAAATATGCACGAAACCCAAAAAAGTACTATTATCATGCATGTCTTTTATGAGTTCTTGCACAACTTAACAAACAAGATGACTGTTTGAGCTCAAGATATAGTCCTTATAATATATCCCTGAGCCAACTAGTCAATGAAATAATCTTGTTTGTCTATTATATAAACAAACACCTTAATGTTTGCTCTTAAGTTAGGCTCCATACCTTGTGTAATTTCATCATATATTGATAATTTTCAGAACTATAAAAATATTCTTTAGCCTTGTTTGGTTTGACAAGCATACCGGATGGAGGAAGGGTCAGTATAAATCAATCAGGACTACATCGTTACATCCTTGTGGTTTCATGTTTCTCACGAAATACATCCCTGATCGAAACTATTAGCAGTTTACACCACTCGTTAGGCAAACGTTTGCCGAAATACATTCCTCGTCACTAACTTTGTTAAATATTAAGTTTTTTGGGCCCCACTTCAGGGGTATTTTCGTCCTTTTCTTTCCACAAGGATGTATTTCGTGAGAAACATGAAACCACAAGGATGTATTTTGCAGTTACTCGAGATTATATGATTTTGGGAAACATGAAAAGGACGAAAATACCCCTGAAGTGGGGCCCAAAAAACTGGATATTTAACGAAGTTAGTGACGAGGGATGTATTTCGGCAAACGTTTGCCTAACGAGTGGTGTAAACTGCTAATAGTTTCGATCAGGGATGTATTTCGTGAGATCAGGACTACATTGTTACTTATGCCTTGTGATTCTTTATTTATTTATTAATGTTATGATAACTGCTTGAAGTCCGAATTGAATGTTTATGATAATGTTTCAAATTCATTTGTTTTCTCAGGCATTTGAAGTTTCTTGATGGAGATACGTTACTTCTTTTGGACCTGCTTAATTGTTTCATTCAGAAATATTTGATGGTTTAATTATATTGAAGATCATTCTAAATCTGTGTAGTTAAGATTTAGCATTATTAAGATTGAAATATTTGTGGTGGTGGCATGTGATGAATGATATACTCGCTCTCTTGCTTCTTGTGTTCTAGTGGTTCATTGTTATGAAAGCTATTAAAATTCTTTCATCTTCATATTGATTTTGATCTTTGTTGGTAACTTGGAAGATCTATACTATAATGACACTGTTGCTGTTAAATGAACCATGGAACATTATGCGGAAATATAGATTATCAAATGACCAATTTCAGTTGACCGTTCGATTAATTTTGCTACGACAAACGTTTAAATAAAACTATCATAAGTTTTAGGTAAGCAGATATACTACTAATTAAGAGCATGAAAATTAAACTACGGCGTGGCTGCAAAATGTTTAACTACGGCATGGCTGCAAAGGTTTAACTACCAGTTTTTAGAGATAGGGAAAAGCGACACATGGTTCAATTGCATGGTGGTTGTTCATGGAGTGCCTGGTGACCGGGAGAATGTTGTGTTTCGGCCTCAACCGGTCACGTTTGGTGATGGTAAGTCGCTGCCTACACATTAAACCGAAGTCTAGCCAGTGATGGTCATACAACAATGATATAGGCCAGGTTATGCATACGTCAAACAAGCATTATGTTACTTGAGATATTGTTGTTTTTTGATAAGTTTTTTTTTGTTTGATTATGTGGATTGATAAGTGCTTTTGGTTGGAACTCATAATTGTTTCGGTTGAGTACTGTTTTTGGTTAAACGTTATAGCTTACCTAGGTAAATAAGTAACTGATAAAATTTTAACAAAAGGGGTATATCTGTCATATTATAAAATGTTTTAGGTAAAGGGGCATATTTGATATTGTGTTTTCTTTAGAAAATTGATGAACAGATGAACATAACTGATGAACTAATGAACATTGTGTTTTCTCTAGAAAATTGATGAACAGATGAACAATACTAACTTGAACTGATGAGAATTATCAAAAATAACTGATGAAGTGATGAACAATGTTAACTAACTGATGAACATTATTAAGAATAAACAACTATTTTAGCTGATCAATAACCTATTTTATTGATGAACAACCGGAAAACCACCGCAACCTAAACAAACTGACCATGCAACATACGTTTTACTCGCTATTTCGTGTATTCGACATGATGATATCATCTTTTTCTTATGAAAGATGCATCAATCTTTGTCACATTCTTTCTATCATCTCAACCTTTTTTGGTCTCAAAATCACGTCATGGAGTGCGTGTGCTCCACTTCTTGCTCGTCATGCTAATTCCGTCGTAGCTCCGCCACCCGCCACAACTTCACCGACTTGCCTAAACTACCAATATAACACCACCATCACTATCTGCTTGATTTTGCTCGTCATGCTAGACTTTTTAAGATTTTACTACTTTTTAGAGGAGCACCCCCTATATGAAATTAGAAAGTTTTTTAAGGAGATATATGAAATTGCCCCTATATTTTAAATGTCATTTTTAGTTTGAGCTTCAAAATTACAAACCTCTTCATTTGTATATACCCTGATTAATGTTCAGTTATGTATTCATTATCCATTGTATGATGTTTGCAGGCTGATAATGTTTCGGCAGGGTTGTGAACACAGGTTCGATTTCATCAAAATCTCCTTTGATATAAATCACTATCATTCTGAACATAGCTTGCATGATACTAGTGCCCATCCAAATAACACAGTAATAAGCATATTTCAAATTCCATTTAGTACACAGAATTAGCCTTATTGATCTTTCTGTTTGTTACAGTATTTTAGTATCACACCATGGATATATGTTGAATATATAAGATGACGGTATATAGTTTTAGGCTTTAGACAACCTAGATTCCATTAGGAACGTATTATGATGAGAAGACTAGAACCATGGAGCTGTAAAATGCTATTAATTTTGAAGAAAATTGAAAGAATGTTCCTTTTTTTAGTCGGAACACAGACGTACAAGACACACCATGGCCAGTGCCGGATCTAGGATTTTTAATCGTATGTAGCACAAAATAAAAATGTGACTCGTTACGCTTCAGCTGAAACTAGTGTCTAACAATCTGAAATTCACTATTTGAGTTGTTTAAAATAAATGCTAGCTAGGTCGCTCACTTTGAATACACAATGTAAGCTCATAAACCAAAATAAACTTTGAATATCTTAAAATCAAACATATCATTTTCATGAAACCTTGGATTGCGCCATGAAGAATATATCTGTTTATTAAAGAAGTATACTTGATTTTTATATATTACTTCTTCTTGCAAAGTCTCATAAAGAAAAAATATGTATATAGAGCCTATTTCCATTTAATATGTTTCTTCTCCCTGATACGCTTTTAAAATATATAATATAATATACTATGGGAAATTTACCAATTTACCCTTGAGGACAAAGGTAAAAAGGAAACTCTTCAAAATGTATATACCGTCTATGTACGTAAAATCTATTTACTACTTCATAATTAATGAAATGGCCACTAGCTCAACAATAAAAACGAAGCTTTTATATAGCTTAAAAACTAATTTTTTGTATAAAATATTATAGCTCGCCGGTTGAATTTTGCTACACTACTAGATCTCCCCCGCTCACAAATCTATCAATGTTATGCAGCCAATTCCATGTGTCATTTAAATCAGCTACCTGTATCTTTCCAACTTGGTAACTTAATGAGCTTTTGCTTGAGAATTTTTTGGATTTATTCCTGAAATCTGCACTTCTGATGCACTATTCTGCAAATAAATGTTATCTTGATTTGATGTAATCCAAGTGCTTATTGTTTTAACCTGCAGACAAAGTGGTTGACTTCCAATGGAATAGGAATGATCCATATACTCTTGTAAGTTTATCGCATAATATTGAAAAAAGTGGTGGCGGAGCTGTGCAGGTATGCCTATTTCTCATTAACTTTTAACATTCATCATTTTACATTTCCTGTTACACAGGGTGTAAAGTAAATGTGGCAAAATGGATGGGCTGATCTAAATGCAGTTTTTTTGTTCAGTGGAAACAGATCGGGTCAGTTTGACCTCGTTCATTTTTGGTTTAAAACTTTTATAAGCAGTTAGTAATGTACTATGTCGAATATGATTACAAAGATATATCATTTCAATCGCATTCTAGTACTTTTTTCAAATAAATTGAAATAGGAGATTTTATGCATTAAAATTACACTCTGCAACTTTGGAAAACTGTCCATTCATAAGCAACTGGATCAAAATTGCCATCTCTATCGTGAAGAGCGATAAGCAAATTTATATGACATGTGATTGCAGATTTGGCGCATGAGCAAACTAATGTATGCGAATGAAAGGTAAACCGAGTAAGGCATAGGACATTCGTGGTCCTTGATTTGACATCAGATGTTTAGGATGTATGTAGCTAATTCTGAAACCTATAATAGTTGGTGAATTCTAGTAACAATTCCTAGTATTAGCAAATTAAACGACATATGGATGAATTGCTCTTCTATGAATTTTGTTATTGGTGAACAGTTCATGTTATTGTTAAAGTAATTGTCTACTAATGGTTGGTTCCTAAATCTAACATGTTTTCAGCTATAAACAACTTTTAACATGGTCAACTATATAGACTTGTCTAATTGATTTTATAGAAGTAGCATATTAGAATCTAGGGCTGCTCAGGGAACCGAAACTGGACAGGAAAGAATCGATAACTGACATTGGCTAAAGATGAGGACTAAGAACCCGACTGATATGCATGTTTCGGTTCTGTGTCAATTCCTTACCAGTGTAGGGTTTTTGTTTTTTACCGGCCTACACCTGGATTTGGTAATGGAAGACTGAAGAGAAATGGACTGACGATGCATACCACCTTAAGGGTTGACTGGTTAGGTATTACTTTTATGAACAAATTTTGTTGAACAATTTGGCATACCGCTTGTAGGGTTGAACCATTGCATGACATGTTTTATGGTTAATTATCGACTAATATGAACATTGTTGTGCATTTCTATGGGTCGTCAATAGCTATTAAGCCTATATAGTTGACCATGTTAAAAGTTCGTTTATAGCTAAAAACATGTTAGATTTAGGAACCAACCATTAGTAGACAATTGCTTTAACAATAATAATGAAGTATTCAACAATAACAAAATTCATAGAAGAGCAATTCATCCATATGTCAAATTCTGGCGTTTAATTTGCTAATACTAGGAATTGTTACTAGAATTCACCAACTATTACAGGTTTCAGAATTAGCTACATACATCGTAAACATCTGATGTCAAATCAAGGACCACAACTGTCCAATGCCTTACTCGGTTTACCTTTCATTCGCATACACGAGTTTGCTCATGCGCCAAATTTGCAATCACAGGTCAAATAAATTTGCTTATCGCTCTTCACGATAGAGATGGCAATTTTGATCTAGTTGCTTATGAATGGGTAGATTACAGTTTTCCAAAGTTGCAGAGTGTAATTTTAATGCATAAAATCTCCTATTTCAATTTATTTGAAAAAAGTACCAGAATGCGATTGAAATGATATATCTTTGTAATCATATTCGACATACTACATTACCAACTGCTTATAAAAGTTTTAAACTGAAATGAACGAGGTCAAACTGACCCGATGTGTTTCCACTTAACAAAAAAACTGCATTTCAGATCAGCGCATCCATTTTGCCACAATTACTTTACACCCTGTGTAACGAAATGAACTGGGAAATGTAAAATGATGAATGTTAAAAGTTAATGAGAAATAAGGCATACCTGCAGAGCTCCGTCGCCACTTTTTTCAATATTATGCGATAAACTTACAAGAGTAAATGGATCATTCCTATTCCATTGGAAGTCAACCACTTTGTCCTTGTGTCCACAATAGCTAAACAACAACCCTGCCGAAGCATTATCAGCCTGCAAACATCATACAATGGATAATGAATACATAACTGAACATTAATCAAGGTATATACAAAGTGAAGAGGTTTGTAATTTTGAAGCTCGAACTAAAAATGACATTTAAAATATAAGGGCAATTTCATATATCTCCTTAAAAAACTTTCTAATTTCATATAGGTGGGCGTAGTAAAATCTTAAAAAGTCTAAAAAGCAATTCTAGCCATTGGATTAAAGATGCACAAAAATTTCAACTTGTTATAGTTTGATGCGCAATTAAATTTTAATGCAAAAAGTCAAAAGAAATTAGGTACAAAAACGAATTTTTGATGCACAAAAAAGCGATTTAATGCACAAACCTTTTTTTCATAATTTTTTTCAGCAAAACTACCCACTTCTAAAAAAACTTCCTTCACAACTTTTTAATGCACCAACATACACGATCTTGTGGAATTTTTCATAAATTTTTGAGAACTTTTTGAAAAAAAATATATTCCTTTTTATCCTTCTCACGGATATTTGTTTTTTTATTTGATCTTTATCCTATAAAAACGTATGTTTTAAAAAAACGTATATAAAATTTCGAAAAACTTTAATAAACCAAATTTTTTAAAATTATAAATGGCTGTTAGTTTAAAGATCAGACGCTGCAACGGTAATTGTCCAAATGAACTAATGTGTAAGTTCTAACGGATAGCACTTAACGCCTTTTGATTCCATGAACTTAAATTTGCAAAAAAAGTTTCATTTTGGGACAATCTCTGCATTTACAAACTATCTAAGACAAAACATGCATTTTGACCAAACCTTAAGGACCATTTTTGCTATTTACTAAAAAAGACCTTAACTATAAACGCAAACCCTACCTAACTTGAAGCTCGAATCGGATGAGTGTGTGTGTTTTACATCTTATGCCGTAACTGATCCGTACATCTTCGGAGGTATATACTTATAAACTTTTTTAATTTTTAGTTTTTTATTTATCCTTCTCACGGATATTTGACTTTTTATTTGATCTTTATACTATAAAAACGTATGTTTTAAAAAAAACGGTATAAAATTTCGAAAAACTTTAATAAACCAAATTCTTTAAAATTATAAACGGCTGTTAGTTTAAAGAATGGATACTGCAACGGTCGTTGTCCAAACGAACTAAAGTGTAAGTTCTAACGGATAGCACTTAACGCCTTTTGATTTAATGTACTAAAATTTTCAAAAAAAAAGTTTTATTTTGGGACAATCTCTCCACTTACAAACTATCTAGGACGAAACACGAAATTTGACCAAACCTTAGGGACGTTTTTGCAATTTACTAAAAAAAAAACTTAACTATAAACGCAAACCCTACTTAACTTGAACTCGAATCGGATGAGCGTGTGTGTGTTTTACATCTTCTGCCGTAACTGATCCGTACATCTTCGGAGGTATATACTTATAAAAACTTTTTTAATTTGTAGTTTATTTATTTATTTTGAAGCTAATTGTTGAATCTCAAATTAGGTATTTGTGACTGTCTTTGTGTTAAGGAATTGTTTGTGTTTATTTGTGATTAACTAAAGGTTGTGATAAACTATTTGCGTTTGGATGAGACGGATGTTCTTGGAAGATAATGCCGATTGTTGGTTGTTTTATAAAATTGTGATGTTTTTTAAGTTCTGTTGATCATTGTTTAGTTTGATTAGACTCTGATATTAGGGATATTACTATCATCGTTGTTCATTTTGTCTCTTTTGCTAGTTAAACGCTATTATGACAATAACAGTTATAGATATCAATTGTTT
>BQNB010000012.1:85282-183755 GCA_026074375.1 Tanacetum coccineum | reverse complement strand
GTGTTAGAATATCGTCTTTGTTAATAGCAAACCAATCTTTGATAGTGTTTGCTCAACGGACGATTTCAGTTCATAAATCTTTTTTTAAATAAGTGTAAATAAGTGTAAAATATATATATGGAGTACTTATATACTTACCCTACCTCGCGTATATTTTACACTTATTTATATAAGAGTTATTATATATATACTAGAGCATTTCTTGAGGCAAAGTAATACTATAAACTCGTATGTCCCGAACATTATCTAAACATTAATTTATCTTATATGATATTTTACCATCATTCATTCATACCATGATGCATTTCATTTCGTCATGTCACGTCTTCATCTCTGCCACGAGTGCATATTCATTTACCATGCATCATCTTGCATCACGTTTACCTTCCATACTGCACGCATCCTGCATGGTTTCATATAAAGGCGATTTATATAAACTTTTGCTTGTGCAGGTTATGGTTGCGCCTACTATTCCCGTCTCTGTTGATTCTGCCCAGGGGAGCTTCGGGGATATGATTGACATCGGTGTGGACATTATCCACCCAGAGCCCGTCGATGCAGTTGCTTTTCCTGCAACGGCCGTTGTGAGGACACTAGCCCAACACGGGGAAGCTATACGGGGCATACAGGGGCATTTGTTAGGAGTGCCCATATAAAAGGAGCTAACAGCTTTGAGATTTAGGGTAGACATTGCTGAGGCAGAGAATGCTTCACTGCTTGCTAGGATTAAGACTATGGAGGCAGTCGAGAAGGTTACTCGTAACCATGAGAGGCTGACTCATATTGGGATTGAGCAGTAGTTGGCTGCGGTTCAGGAGTCCCATCGTTAGGACCGAGAGGACTTCAGGAAGCTCAAGGAGCTCGTAACCAGTCAGTTCGGACAGTGCTCATATATATCTTGCTTCATGATTTATGTTCTAGCTTGTATTGGAGGTTTGTTGTATTAAGAAACCATGTAGTCTTTTAGAGGAAAACAATGAACCCAATTATCTATCAAATTATGGTGTTGTGAAAATTTCGTCAATTTTATTTCAACTCTCTATATATCCATGCAAGTCACTTACTAAAACATTATAATTTTATGAAACATTTCACTATCACATGATTAATTATTTTACTATCATTGACAAATTATTTTACCATCGTAAAATAAACTAGCACCTTGTTTTTACCTTATGGGACTATTTGTTTCCATCGCATAAATTATTTTACCATCTTAAGCTATTATCTTATAAATCATCATGCGGTCATCTCACAAATCATTTTGTTGTCCCCTTATAAACTACCTTGTTCTCTTATCTTGTGAATTATTTTCTCACGCTGTAAACCCTTTTGACACCACTTTATACATAACACTATTTTGACGAAAATGAGCATCGCATCGTTAGACCTCAAATATACATAGCCTGATCACATATGTATAATTCAGGAAGGACTATGCCACGCTGAGAGTAGTCACCATAAAACTTTTGTCAAAGTCACTTTTCTAATAATACTCTTGAAGAACAAAAAATTTGTGTGTGTATCCATAAAACGTATTTATCACGAGGAACCAAGCCAATAATCATAATAGCTAAGTAAACTCTTACTACATCTTACTATTAAGTCTGTAACATTCTGTGTTTCATTGACGACGTCGATAAATCTACTATTTATTTTTTAGTGTTGTACGCGTTTGCTTGTGATTTCATGAATTAAGTTTAAATCGCGTAAGCTAAAAATTTAGCGTTCAATGTAAACGGGCATCAAACGATTAAATGTTTACATCAATCAAGTATTAAATAATTATTTTGAGAATAATTATGGTCATTGTTCATTTATTTTTATTGGTTACGTAAATTAAATACGTTTCGCGATAAAGTGCGTTTAAGCATACCCGGAACCACATAAATAATTCTACGCTTCAACAAATACCCACGATTGTACCCAATACCCAAAGTATTATTAAATTTACCCATGATAATATTATCTTACACTTTAAATAAAGCAAGACACAAATGGATACAAGTTGACATCTTTTAAATAAAGTTACAACTAGTAACTTGCACATATTTTACTAGATAATATGTTATCTAGCAAAAGGCTTCTAGAAATCTTGTTCCCCCTCCTAACCCACGGCATACAACAACCTTGGGGAACAAGGAGCACACATTTTACATACAACTTGGTTTTGTACATCACTTGCTCATTAAAAACCTAGCTAGTATTGTTTCCTTGACCAAAGACCAAGAACAAGCTTCCTTAAGACCATGAACTTGTCCCATGACTAACTATTGCAATCTTTTGACCAAGGACTTACCATATATACTAGTATACATGCAAGACAATTCATATCACAAAACACTTAGCTAAAAATCAACCAAAAACCCCTCTCCCTCCTCCCTTTTAGCCACGGCATGAAACACCCCATATAATAAAACCATACAAAATTTTATACAACCTAAACACACATACACACATCATTCCTAAGATATTCTAAGATGTTTCCAAGTATTGGTTAACCATTTTCAAGTATTAATCAAGAAAAGGAAGGTTAGGGTTTATTTGGAAAAGTTAGGGTTTCATATTGTGCAAGCTTGGGTTTAAAGGCTAAACAAGGGTTTAGCACCTATTTTTCATCATCATCATTCATCATAAGGTCTTCTATAAACCTTTATACTTTCATTTTATGAGTTTTTATGTATATGATGTGCTATGTAGTAAAATCACCATTTAGGATATGTTTAACATTTTAAAAGTGGATTTTCTTGTAAACATGATTTATGGATTTGTACACATGTTATATGGATGGTATATTGAGTTTACAAAATGGTTGTAAGACTTTTTATCTTGAAAATGAGGTTTTCACTTGAAATGATCATATGGGTGACTTTTATATATGTGGTGTTATTACATATATCATGTTAAAAGTGATGGTAAAATATTGCATCAAGTTATTTTGGTGTAAAATGATTATGGGGTAATTAGGGTTTTCATAACTTCATAATATGTTTCAACTTAAAGAAATACATAAGACATGTTAATATTGATTATGGACTTTTAATCATGTTAATATAACACTAAAATAAAGTCCTATGGAAAGAAATATACTTGTACACATTTGGTTATGTATGAAAATGATTATTTGCAAAACTAGTAAATTAGAGATTTTTTAAGTAAAGTTATGATTTTAAGTGTATCATGGATTTGTTAACATGGGTAACTTGGACATATGAGGACTATTATGGACACATTTGGTTATGTATGAAAATGATTATTTACAAAACTAGTAAATTAGAGATTTCTTAAGTAAAGTTATGATTTTAAGTATCATGGATTTGTAACATGGGTAACTTGGACATATGAGGACTATTATGGACACATGGACTCCAATATATATATGATATATAACATATATGATATATAAGACTTGTGGTAAAATACAAAAGTGGTAAGGTATAAAGAAAAGGTTAAAAATGGACTTAACAAACTCAACCTAACTTGCTGTCCCAAATTCGAATTTTTACATACTCATTTTATATTTTTATAAGATTATTACACATATTCTCGTCGTTAGTATAAAGTAAGAATCTTGTTAAACGGATTATTAACGAAAAAGTTAGGTAAAAACGAGTTTTACGTTAATAAAATCGAAGTCGTAAGTAATATTTTTATATAAAAACTTTTTTATAAAAATAATAAACAGATTGTATTTAATAATGGTTTAATATATATATAAACATGTTTTTGGATTCCCAAATGATAAGATTCGTAATTTTTCAATTAATAAGATCGAGTTATGAATTTGCGTGTTACGCAAATAATACATTTTATATAAATCTATTTTTTTAAAATAGTTACTTATTCTTGACTGAATTTTTTATTTTGTTAAACATCCTAAAAATATAGGAACTTTCATATTCGAGGAAACGTCTCGAAAGAATCATAAAACGGCGCTATAAGAATAAAATACGACGTTACGGGTTTTACGGAATATTAAATCTCGATGAAAAATTATAAATAGGTCTGTTGTGATAACAAAGTTAATTTTTTACTGTTCACCAGTAGGTCGAATTCGAAAATGTCAATTTATGATAAATCGTAGTGATACGTATAACCTGATGGGCATAAGAAAGCTCGATTAATGGGTTCTTTAAAACGCGAAAGTTACGCTGTTTTACATAAAACGATAAATTATAAACGTTTTACTTGTTAAACAAAATTTTTCCATTTAGTAGCATTAGTTGGTGATTGAGCTATAATGGATATATTTTTTGTGGTTAATCATAGTACTATATTTACTAGAGGAGTTTTCAATAATGAGAGCATCTTCGGATGCGTTTCGACGAGTTGTTGGAGTTTACGATTTTTTAAGTGTTCCTATACTCTGAGAACGTCTAGTGTCATGACCTCTTTGAATTATGATTAGCCCGTTTGAGATAGTTCGAGATAAATAACATATTAAGATTCAGTATTCGAGTACTTGGTATCTTATAGACCTATATTGGATTAGGTTTGCATTCCAGTCATTTCATGTGATCGCATATTTTATCGTGATTTTTACTTGCTGCATTTCCATTCATCTCAAGGTGAGTTACCTAGCCACCTTCTTTTTCTTCAATTGATTTACAAAATTACCGGGTCGAATTTACAATTGCCTTGTTTTGACTATTGCAGACAAAAAGTGTTTTTCAAAGTGTTTGCTTATCCTTGATTACTGCTCTGATTAGTAATGCCTAAGTTACCTTATTGTCGTGAAGTCCTATTATCATGAGAACTCGTTCAATTTGATATTATAGTGAGCGCTGGTGTTATGGATAGATCTATCGGGACTTAAACAACACCAACCCCTTACTTGGTCACTAGTTGATGCGGGTGGCATTTACATTGTGAGATGTATAGGTTGTTGGCAGCACCAGCTTATAATTCTGATTGGGCACTTAAATCAGAGTTCTTAAGGCTGCCGGTGTCATGAAGCTTAGTGCAATTATAACGTTTTGGAGATTATGAATGTGTTTTCAGAGATCTACTTGTATCTTCGATTCTGTGGATACAACCCTTTC
Source organism: Tanacetum coccineum (assembly GCA_026074375.1). Lineage (NCBI taxonomy): Eukaryota > Viridiplantae > Streptophyta > Magnoliopsida > Asterales > Asteraceae > Tanacetum > Tanacetum coccineum. Next base: position 178,713 of record BQNB010000012.1, on the reverse strand, counting down.
TTATGATAAACCTCTTTGATTTTCACTCAAACACGATTTGTGTTGTTTTAGCATGTAATTTTAAGGTTCCTTAGAGTATGAAGATTGAGACCGGGAGCCGTGGCGGATAATTCAATTGAGACGGATTCTGTGTTTTTACCTAACAGTTTATTGTAAACTTTTTTACTCTTAAAAAATACTTAAGTCATCTTTTGGTATTATGTAAGCTTTGTTACTTAAGAAGATGTATGACTTTTAAAAATTATGGGACGCCTTATTGTTAGTTGAACTATGTATTTTGCCTTTTAGGCTTCACCAATGAAATATGTCTCTGAAACGTACATTATGGTCGTCTTCCGCTTATATTCTTGTGGTTGTACTTTGAAGTAGCACCCCAATGTTACCATTCCGCTGCTACCAGATTTTGGGGGTGTTACACTAAAAATCAACAATCAACGTAAATGGACATCGAACAAGTAAAAGTTTACGTCAAGCATATGTTATATAATTATTAAGAGGATAATTTATAACTTTTTATATTTTATTTTTATTGGTTACGTAAAGTGTTTATGCTTCGCAATGAAATACATTTAGGCATACACAGAAGTACCAATACCCATCTATACTTTAACAAATACCCACTTTTTAATAACAATACTTAACAATTTATATAATTTTTAACACCTTATTCATCCCTAGAGGTTTACCTACACACATACACATAACAAAAAAAATCCAAATCTCCACTAATGTCACTTTCATGGTAAGTCAAATCCTTTTACCACCAAGTTCTTTTATTCATGAGATAACCAAGCCACTTTGGTCCTCTCCATTTATTTCTAGCCGTGCCCTTCACATAGAAAGGAGGAGAGCACCTTCCAACTTTGGTACTTAATATGACAAATTTTCTATCCTAGGTAAGTACATGTACCATTACCACTAAACCACTCTTAAGTCCCTTGTTTTTGCTAGGAGGTTTAGAGAAACTCTTGCTCTTTAAAAGGAAGCATAAGGTAAGCCTTTCACACACTCTTACAACTAGCTAAATAATCAAAATCTTCTCTCTTTGTTTACATATAAACCCACGGATCACATTTAGAACCAAGAAACATTCATAGTTTTCATCTTAGCAAGAACACAAGTAAACAAGGTTGGTTTAGGGGTTATTCTAAAGAGTATACAAGTAAGGGTTAATGTTTAAGTCAAATATGGCGTTTTCAGAATAAAGAAATTATATGGTCTTGTATTTATGGGTTTATTTTCTACCAAATCATTTTGAGGTGCTTGAGGTCTTCATAATCCCTAATCTTTTCATAATTATTCATTTCATATTTAATATACTTGTTATTTTGTTAATCACCACCTAGAGTTGTTTTGTGGATTTATAAAATATAAGTAGGTATATATGATTCTAATTTATATGTTTATATACTGAATTGATGTTAAAAATATACTAGAACACAAGAACACACTTTATATAAGTGTTAATTAATTTATATGTTTAGTTTAAAAATTTTATTTGTTAAAAGTTTATTTATAAAGTTATGTACAAATTATCATGAGAACTTGGTACTTAGACAAGAGTTATGGACATGGATATGAGGACCCTAAATATGTGAGGCATTTTGGTATAAGTAAATTAGGTGACTTGGTACAAATTATCAAGTATATGATTTATAAAAAACTAGTTTATAACGTTACACTTCACTACAAACTCCTCACACACACACACACTCACTCACACTCAACACACACTCATATATATTTTATATATATATATATTTTTGATATATATATATATATATATATTTTTATAGATAGATTATGGACTATTTTAATGATTCTGTTTGGATTCAAAATTTTATAAATTTTGGAAGCATTTTATCAAAATAGTACATATTATGAGGATTGTAAGCATATAAAGAACTCAAAAAACCGAGCTATAACGAAGAAGTTATGACTTTTATAAGATTGCGATAATTAAATATATAAAAGTGTTTTTATAAAAGTTGTTTTATAAAAATAGCTACTGTTTTATGTCTGAAAAAAATGTATAAATATTTTATGATGATAGTACATGTTATGAGGATTCCAAGCATATAAGAAACTCGAAAAACGAAGCTATAACGAATGAGTTACAAGTTTTTTTGAAAGATTTAAAGTTATAAAACTATTTTTATAAACTGTTTGGGGTTACTTTTTTTGACACATATTTTTATAAAAACATTGAGTATTTTACTTGAATAACTTATTTCGTCACGATTTCATATATATAAAGAACATGCGAAACGGAGTTAAAATGAGCAAGTTACGAGTTTTTAAATATTTCGGATAAATAGAAATTACAAAAACTAATTTATTTTTATACATAATTTTTTGTAATTTTTATAAAAATATAACATTCTGATAGAAATATACAAAGTGGTTTACGAATGTTTCTGGGTCAGTTCAGGCCATAAAACGTCAAGAAATATTGTAGTATAAATTATATAATGTTTATATACGTTTTGAACTTTATAAATATTATTTTATAAAACAATTAAACTATTTATATAACATCATTATATAAGCAATAAAAATATTAAATCAAGTAATATTAACAAATAATCAATGTCGGACAACAATAATATTTTTCTTTTCGGATACATATACGTAGACATTTATTTGGCAAATACAATTTAAATATTGTTTGACTTTTAAATTAAACAAAAACTATTAGGTGGTGATGTAACTCTATAACTTACGATGTTGTATTTATATTAAATACATTATACTTATACGACCTATAATTAATTATGTTGCATTCCGGATCGTTTGCGACGATTACTTTATTGATTTTACGATAATCACTACTTTCACTAGTGGTGAGTTTATAGCCCCTCTTTCACTTGTTTTACATTACTTTACAAATCTTGGGAGAGAATACATGCTCGTTACAACTTGTTTACATATTCATTTACATACTCTTTTACATGCTTGTTTGCATACTTGATTTCGTAACTTGGTTACATACTCATATACAAAATTGTTTACATACTCTTTACCAACTCGTTTACATACTTGTTTTCACAACGTACTTACAAACGCATTACATGATTCATTACAAACTGGTTTGTATACTCATTACAAACTCGTTACAACTTTGTTATACACACATTTTTATATCTTACGGTGAGATACAATGCTTGTTTTCACTTATGGACGCAACAACTTTACTTTGATTTAAATGATTACGGATTAGCTTAAGTGGATTGAACTGTTAATTACTCGGAGGGTAAACGCGATTGTTATAAAATAGATCTATTTGAGGATTGAGAATCCCCATTCGGGTGAGTAGCTCTCACTAGTTCGAGATCAAACTAACAAACTTATACCATATCAGAGCACGGTTTGATTGGTGTCTATAGGGCCAACAACTACATACTGTCTTTGGAAAGAGGCACCCAGTAGGTCTTTAGGAAGAGGCACCCAGTAACTTTTATTGTGCCTTGAATAAAGTGGCATACCTTTAAGTCTACGCCTCAGTTTCATGAACTTCGAGTAATCGTAATCACTCCTTACAATACATACTTGAAACATTTTGTGATATTGTGCTCATTACAATACATACTCGAAATATTTTGTTATATTGTGCTCATTACAATACAAACTCGAAATATTTTGTGACATTGTGCTCATTACAATTATCATACTCTTTAATAAATTGCGGTCCAACTTTTATACAAATCTTTGATCTCAACACGCATACTTATATTTTTGTGACTATCATAAGGGTTGAAATAGTCATACATACTTTACAAATCTTTGATTCCAATATTTTAACAAACGCATTTTGTGTGGTTCGTGTTTAAACGCATTTTAAAAATCTATATATTTGAGTTTATGCATTGCAAGTTTTGTATGGGCAGGACTTGTAACACAGTAAATTTGTATATATAGTTTTTGTGATTTACATTTACATTTACAAAAATATATGAACTCACCAACTTTATGTTGACACTTTTAAGCATATTTTTTCTCAGGTGAATAAGATGCTTGACATAACTGATGTGCATTGGAGTCCAAACATTACAAGATTTCTTTTCAAACGTCACATTTAGAGGTCGTTCTCTCATGTCTTGTGCAAAGGTACTCATGAAGTAACGCTCCCGGACATTATTCCGATGCGACCCAATTTGGGAGTATTATAGTTTTTTTATTGTGCACATAGTTTGTGAGCTCCTGTGGTATCTTTGATGGCTTGATTTTTATTTATTTTTTACTTCTATTAAATCATATCCATTGAACGTTTTATTGTTCACTTCCTTTTCATACAATTCGTTTATAGGCTCTTAATGTTTAATTTTGATTTGTTTAGTTAATAGGTGTTTGCTGAAGTGCTCAGTAAGTGTTTGAAAAAAAATTAAAGGTATAACCCTTATCCTTTTTATGATTTAAATGTGTTATTAGGTGTGGTTTAGAAGGTTTTTAATAATGCTAAATGTTTTATGCTTTTTAATAATTGACTTTTAACAAGATATAAGTTATAACCTTATGTTTAAATAGAGGGTTTTGGGGATTGCATATTATGAGGGCATACTCTTTTTAATGAGCAACTTCAAATCGCTTATTCAAAAAAACTTATTTTGAAAAGATGTGAGTAAATAAGCAATTTTAATAAGCAATCGCAGACGCGAACACTTATTGAAATAAGCATTTTCAAGTTGGGCAGTCCTAAATCAGTCCAAGTATTGGCTCAAGCCCGGCGTGGAATCATTTTTTACAATTAGAACCAGGTTGTATACCATGTAGCTTACGACTGTTTTTGGCAATTTTGTTTCTCTGTTTACCGTGTTGCTTTTATGAGTTTATGTATTTATGCTAGCTGCATTTTTTACAGCTTCTTTAGTTTTCAATGTGTTTCTAGCATATGTTGTTTCACATGGTTCTAAGTTCACTTTATAATTCTTAAACCTATGATAGTTCCAGAAATTTCACGGATTGCACCCAACCACATGTTAATTTTTAAGTAAACTGATTAATTCGTCGAAATTAGTTTTTATATAGACAAAGAGCCACAAAGATTTTTAAGCTTAATTATACATATTTAGGTAATGAGAGTCGTCTATGTTTGCACTTAGAGTCGCCGCACAGTCGGTGACAAGGATTACCATCTTTCGGTAACAAGGATTACTATATCTTTATCTGTGAAATCCTTTGTGACAACAGCAATATGCCAACAATGGGATTTCATGAAACTTTTTACAGACATATAGAAGAAAAAACATAGTGACTACATGTCTACATATTTATGGAATCAGTTAACTTTAAGTCTTCAATTCCTAAAATATAGATGATGTTTATCAGCAGGTTGTGTATGCATTTAATACCTGCATGATGCATATTAATATATTCCTAGATATGAACTCCCTTTTTGTCGCACCAAAAATCTCTTGGATCAATACCTTTGATTGTGATGAACATCAAAGTTAAATAAGGCATCTGGATTCTAGCCTCTTAATTTGAGTTGTTCAGCATAACAGATTCAGGTTTTAAATTGAATTTATCATCAAATTACCAATAACCCAACCTGCTAAAAAAAGGTCACTGTGTACCATTGTGAACAATTTATGCCTTTGGCCTTTATCCACCTCCAAAAAAGAAAAAGGTTTATATCTTAGCAATATAAGAACATACCAACTCTTCATTAGTAGTTGCAACTTACAACAAGCCATTGAAAATATACATGTCGATCGTCTAGATTATCCGAGTATATTTCCTATCTTATTTGTTGCATCGAAAGACTTACGCTTATTAGGAAGTGCATTGCGTCATATTACACTAACAAAATATGCGTAATAGAACTCATTTTACATATTTTCAATCTACCATGCTATGTCAATACTATATTAACGGCATTCTAGCATAACCAAAAAGTTAATAGTGTTAATAGTTCAAATAAAAGACATGATAGTACAACAACTTGAGAACATATGACATTGTAACTTGCATTTGTAGTTCTGTACAGTTCCATTGGCATTTACTTTGTCTAACAAGTAAACATGAGATACATGTGTAACCTTTCTAAATCTGGATATGATCATGTAAATTACTTTACAAAACTTATAAAATGACATACTAGGTATTTAGCAAAAGTGACAATTTCTGTCGGTTAGAATTCCAGATATAGATAGTTATATGCGGGGATTTGTTAAGTTGTAGGACTCAGCCCTTGATAGATCTTTTAAGCCTGTGAAGGATATAGAGTACTAATGTAATCAAAAGTAACTCTATGAGAGACTCTAACAAAACAATCTATTGTTCACAGACTAGTAAGGATATTATAGAAAAGCCTAAAACTGTTAGGCCTAGTGCTCCTATCATTGAAGAATGGGACACTGATAATGATAATGATAGTGTGTTTAGACCTAAATCTGATCAGAAAAAACAAAAGTTTACTAAAATCAATTTTGCTCTAATGGCCTATACATCTCAAGGTTCATCAAGTTCATACTCTAAGGTACATACTTGCTTTAAAGATTGTTTAAAAATCATATTAAGCTACTTAAAAACAGTATATAAAGTGAGAAAGGATAAATATCAACAGCGTGAAGCTCTTAATAAATCTAATCTATAAATAATAGGTTATCAAATAGGATTAGAATCACTAGAAGCTATGATTGTTGTTCATGAAAAGAATGAAGCTATTTATGAAGAAAATATTGAATTTTTAAAGTATGATGTCCAAGTGAAAGATATTTCTATCAAAGACCTTAAAAATCAGTTAGAAAGAAAGCTTTATAAAGATAAAAGATGATTTGAAACTTAAACTAAAAAAATTTGAAGAATCATCAAAGAATCTAACTAAACTGATTAATAGTCAAATAAGTGCTAAAGAACAAAATTGGTCTTGGGTTATGATGGTCAAATGAATGAGAGTGAATTGAATAATATTCATATGAATGAGAGTGAAGTGGTTCATAGTGTGTTTAACAGTAGAGAAAGTGATATGGATGTAATCCATTAAATGATATATTCTAAACCGGTAAGTTTCATGCAGTCCCCCTCCCTACACTGGGAACTACATGCCCCTAAGACCTGACTTATCTTTTGCTGGGTTAGATGAATCTGTTTTTAAGTCTGCAGTGAGAAAGACCACCACTAGTTTGCTAGAAACTAAACTAGTATAACAAATACTAGTAAAGATATATATAGAAAAGCCTAAAACTGCTAGGCCTAGTGCTCCTATCATTGAAGAATGGGACACTGATAATGATAATGATAGTATGTTTAGACCTAAATCTGATTAGAAAAAACAAAAGTTTACTAAAATCAATTTTGTCAAATCTGGTGAGAATGTGAAATCTGTTAATAAGGAAAACACACATAGGCAAGTAGAGTATCCTAGGAAAAATCAAAGTCCTAGGGGTAATAGAAGAAATTGGAATGGGATGATGACTCAAAAACTAGGGAATGGTTTTGAGTTTATAAAGAAAGCTTGTTTTGTATGTAGGAGTTTCAACCATTTAATCAAAGACTGTGATTTTCATGACAATAAAATGGTAAAGAAAAACCATGTTGAATATAAAAGAAGGGTTACTGTCAAAGGGGAAAATTGGGTGACCAGTATGGAAATCTCAGAGGGTTGAACCACGAAAATGAAATTGACTCACCCACATCCTGAAAAGTAAAAATTTGTTCCATCAACAGTTGGAACAAAGTCAGGACAAAGGATTGTTAATACTGTTGCCCCTAAACCAAAAGTAAATGATGCATTACCCACAACTTACTCTTATTTTCAAGCACATTCACCAGTAAAGAAGCCCATTAACAAAGGAACAACAGTTACAGACATTAAATTCAATAAAAAAATTAATATTGCTAAGGTTAATAATGTAACTACTACTGGGCCAAAAGCAGTAGTTAGTGCTGCTAAGGGAAATGGGGAAAATGCTGTTAAGTCCTCAGCATGCTGGATTTGGAGACCAACAGGAAATATTATTGACCATATCTTCGCATGGATAATTTATATAATAATCTGAAGGTGTATGAATCTAAGATCAAAGGCCAAAAAAGTTCAAGCTTAAATTATCAAAATGTGGCCTTTGTTTCCTCTAATAACTCCAGCAACACTAATGAAACAGTTAATACTGCTCATAGTGTTTCGGCTGCTAGTTCTAAGGATCAAGCTTCCACTGCATCATATGCTGATGATGTCATGTTTTCTTTCTTTGCTAACCAATCTAATACCCTATAGTTGGACAATGAAGATTTGGAACAGATTGATGCTGTTGATCTTGAAGAAATGGATCTTAAATGGTAAGTGGAAATGCTTAACATGAGAGTTCAGAGGTTCATAAAGAAAACAAGAAGGAAGATGGATTTAAATGGCAAAGAGACTGTTGGCTTTGATAGGACAAAGGTTGAATGCTACAAAACTGGCCATTGAGAGGTCATTTTGCCAGAGAATGCAGGATACTAAGGAATCAGGGGAATAAAAATAGAGATGATCCAAAAAGGAATGCAGCAGTGGACACATCTACTACTAGATCCTTGGTTGTTCAAGAGGGGATAGGTGGTTATGATTGGAGCTTTCAGGCTAAAGAAGGCATCACTAAACTTTGCTCTAATGGCTTATACATCTCAAGGTTCATCAATTTCATCAAGTTCATACTTTGAGGTACATACTTGCTCTAAAGATTGTTTAAAATCATATGAAGATCTTAAAAAATAGTATGATCAACAACGTGAAGCTCTTAATAAATCTAATCTAGAAATAATAGGTTATCAAATGGGATTAGAAATCATCTAGAAGCTAGATAGGTGTTCATGAAAAGATGAAGTGGTTTATCGAAGAAAATATTGAATTTTTAAATGTATGATGTCAGTGTGAAAGATATTTCTATCAAGACCTTTTAAAAATCGTTAGAAGAAGGAGAAGAAGCTTTAAAAGAGAAAGATGATTTGAAACTTAAACTAAAAAAAATTTGAGAATCATCAAAGAATCTAACTAAACTAATTAATAGTCAAATAAGTGCTAAAGACAAAACTGGTCTTGGTTATGATGGTCAAATGAATGAGAATGAATTGAATAATATTCATAAGAATAAGAGTGAAGTGATTCATAGTATGTTTAACAGTAGAGAAAGTGATGTGGATGATAATCCAGTAAATGATAGATTTAAAACAGGTGAAGGGTTTCATGCAGTTCCCCCTCCCTACACTAGGAACTACATGCCCCCAAGACCTGACTTATCTTTTGCTGGGTTAGATGAATCTGTTTTTAAGTTTGCAGTGAGAAAGACCACCACTAGTGTGCCTAAAACTGAAACTAGTATATCTAAGACTAGTAAGGATAGTGTAGAAAAGCCTAAAACTGTTAGGCCTAGTGCTCCTATTATTGAATAATGGGACACTAATAATGATATTGATACGTGTGTTTAAACCTAATCTGATCAGCAAACCAAGTTCACTAAAAATCAAATTTTGTCAAATCTAATGAGAATGTGAAATCTATTAATAAGGAAAACACACATAGGCAAGTAGAGTTTCCTAGGAAAAGTCAAAGTCTAGGAGTAATAGAAGAATTAGTAATGTAGATGATGACTCAGAAACTAGGGAATGGTTTTGAGTTTATAAAGAAAGCTTGTTTTGTGTGTAGGAGTTTCAACCATTTAATCAAAGACTATGATTTTCATGACAATAAAATGGTAGAAAAACCTCTGTTAAATAATAAGGGAAGGTTACTGGTCAAAGGGAAATTAGACCAGTATGGAACAATGCTCAGAGGGTGACCACCAAAATAAAATTAACTAACCACATCCTAAAAGTAATTTTGTTCAAACATAACAGTTTGGCAACAATAGTCGAGGACAAGTGCAGTTAATGACTGCTAAGCAAAGCTCTTCAAGAGCAGCAAGCATCAATAGTACCAAAAAATTGCCAGACTTGTTATTACTGCTCTGCCCTAAACCAAAGTTAATAGATGCATATTACCCTAACATATTCACTATTTTAAAGCATATTCACCTAGTATGAAGGACTTTTTAAAACCAAAATCAGAGCTAATAACCAATAATTTAATGAAAAGTTACTACTGCTAGGGTTAAAAATGAACATACTGTGGGCCCAAAAACAGTAGTTAGTGATTGCCTTGAGGGAAATGGGGAAAATAGCTAATTAGGTCCTCAGCATGCTGGATTTAGAGACCAACAGGAAATGTTATTGACCATAACTCCAAAGGCAGTGGATCATACATGCTTAAAAGATTTGACTATGTTGATCTACAATGCAGTCTCAAGTCAGTAATGGCTTGGGTCCCCAAGAGAAACTAATTCTCTCATTTTGAGTGCAGGGTAATTCACAATATACTTTACAGGATTATTGAATTTTTAACAGTGGATGCTCTAGGCATATGAATGGAAACAAGTCCTTTCTTATAGATTATCAAGAGATTGATGGTGAATTTGTTGCATTTGGAGGAAGTCCTAAAGGAGGTAAAATTAATGGAAAAGGTAAAATTAGGACTGGGAAATTAGACTTTAAAGATGTATACTTTGTAAAGGAACTTAAGTTTAACCTTTTCTCTATCTTACAAATATGTGACAAGAAAAACAGTGTTCTTTTCACCAAGACTGAATGTCTTGTTCCATCTCCTGACTTTAAGCTACTTGATGAAAGTCAAGTCTTGCTTAAAGTTCCCAGACAGAACAACATGTACAGTTTTGATCTAAAGAATGTTGTTCCTTCAGGAGGTTTGACTTGTTTATTTGTAAAGGCTACAATAGATGAGTCTAATTTATGGCATAAAAGGCTTGGTCATATAAACTTTAAAACTATGAACAAACTTGTGAGGGGAAACCTGTAAGAAGTTTGCCTTCAAATCTTTTTGAAAATGACCATACTTGTGTTGCTTTTCAGAAGGGAAAGCAACATAAAGCCTCTTGTAAGACCAAGCTTGTGAGCTCTATCAGCCAACCCTTATGAGCTCTGACCTCAACAACCTGGAAACAGCTATGAATGTCAGTCCTATTCCTACCACTAGAATTCACAAGGAACATCCTAAAGACCAGATCATTGGAGACATAAATTTAGCTACTCAAACAAGGAGGATGACCAAGATTTCTGAAGAACATGTTATGGTCAGTTACATTAACAAGCAGAGAAGAACAAATCACAAAGATTATCAAAACTGCTTATTTGCATATTTTCTCTCTAAAAAGAACCTAAGAAGGTGATTCAAGCTTTGGCAGATCCAAGCTGGGTAGAGGCAATGCAAGAAGAGTTGCTATAGTTTAGATTAAAGAAGGTTTGGACATTGGTAGATCAACCTAATGGCAAGAGGGCCATTGGAACCAAATGGGTCTTTAGAAACAAGTAAAATGAGAGAGGAATTGTAGTTAGAAACAAGGCAAGACTGGTGACACAAGGTTACACCCAAGAAGAAGGAATTGATTATGATAAGGTTTTTGCTCCTGTTTCTATGATAGAAGCAATCAGGTTACTTTTGGCCTATGCATCATTTATGGGATTTATTATGTACCAGATGGATGTGAAGAGTGCCTTTTTATATGGTACTATTAAAGAGGAGGTGTCTGTGTGCCAACCTCCTGGTTTAGAAGATCCATGGTTCCCTAACAAAGTTTATAAGGTAGAAAAAGCTTTATATGGTTTACATTAAGCTCCTAGAGCCTGGTATGAGACCTTATCTACCTACTTATTAGAAAATGGATTTAGAAGAGGCACTATAGATAAGACTTTGTTTATCCAGAAGGACAAAGGTGATATCCTGTTACTCCAGGTATATGTTGATGACATCATCTTTGGGTTTACTAAGAAGTCTTTATGTACAGAGTTTGAAGGTTTGATGCATAAGAAGTTCTAGATAAGTTCTATAGGGGAGCTTACTTTCTTCTTAGGGTTGCAAGTCATGTAAAGAGATGATGGTATCTTCATCAGCCAAGACAAGTATATGGCTGATATATTGAAGAAATTTGATTTCTCTTCAGTGAAGACAGCAAGCACTCTAATAGAGACTAACAAGGCATTGCTCAAGGATGAATAAGTTGAGGATGTGGATGTTCACTTATACAGATCAATGATTAGATCATTGATGTACTTAACAGCTTCTAGGCCTGACATAATGTTTGTTGTTTGTGCTTATGTTAGGTTCTAAGTTACACCTAAAGTCTCATATCTTCATGTTGTGAAAAGGATATTTAGATACTTGAAAGGACAGCCTAAATTGGGCCTTTGGTATCCTAGAGATTCACCATTTGACTTGGAATCTTTTTATGATAGTGATTATGCTGGAGCTAGCCTTGGCAGGAAATCCACACCAGGAGGTTGTTAATTTCTTGGTAAAAGGTTGATTTCATGGTAATGTAAAAAGCAAACTATAGTTGCCAACTCTACTACTGAAGCAGAGTATGTTGTTGCTGCTAATTGTTGTAGACAGGTGTTACGGATCCAAAATCATATGCTTGATTATTGGTTCAATTTCATGAACACCAAGATTCACATTGATAATGAAAGCACCATTTGTATTGTGAAGAATCCAGTGTTTCATTCTATACCAATCACATTGAACTAAGGCAACATTCATCAGAGATTCTTATGAAAGGAGGCTCATTCAAGTTAATTAAGATAATACAGTGTTATATGTTGCTGATCTACTCACAAAGGCATTTGATGTTAGCAGGTTTAACTTTCTGATTACTAGCATTGGATTACTTAATCTCTGAAGAAGTGTTTGTTAGATTTATGATTGGTGTGGTTTGAAGATGGTATTGGTGATGAATTTGGAGTTAAAACTGGTAGTTGTAAGGTTAATGCTGCTAGGCAGGATTTGGTGCTGTTGGGCTAAAGTTAGTACTGCTAGACAAAAGTTAGTACTGCTGACCAAGTAGTACTGCTGGGTTACCATTGAGTTTACAATGCTGAGCGAACATTCTTGGTCAATAAACAGTTTTCCTACTATTTAGGTTTCCTTTTTTACCTTATATAAGCGTATTCGACTATATCAAGAGATCTTTCTTAATATTCTCGAACACTAAAACGCTATCAAAATTCACAAACCTATAAATTAATCATCAATTAATCATCTATGGCGGATTTGAAGTTTATTGATCAACACAATATGGTTGCTTGTTGTCCTCAACAACTTGGAAACAACCATGAATGTCAGTCCTATTCCCACAACCAGAATTCACAAGGATCATCCTAAAGACCAGATCGGCATAAATTTAGCTACTCAAACAAGGAGAGGTCCAAGAATTTAAAGACATGTTATGGTTAGTTACATTACAAAGCAGATAGAAACAAATCACAAAGATTATCAAAACTACTTATTTGCCTATTTTCTCTCTAAAAAAGAACCCAAGAAGGTGATTCAAGCTTTGGCAGATCCAAGCTGGGTAGACGCAATGCAAGAAGAGTTGCTACAGTTTAGAATGCAGAAGGTTTAGACATTGGTAGATCTGCCTAATGGCAAGAGGGCCATTGGAACCAAATGGGTCTTTAGAAACAAGAAAGATGAGAGAGGAATTGTAGTTAGAAATAAGGCAAGACTGATGGCACAAGGTTACACCCAAGAAGAAGGAATTGATTATGATAAGATTTTGGCTCCTGTTGCTATGATAGAAGCAATCAGGTTATTTTTTGCCTATGCATCATTTATGGGGTTTATTGTGTACCAGATGGATGTGAAAAGTGCCTTTTTATATGGTACTATTGAAGAGGAGGTGTATGTGTGCCAACCTCCTGGTTTTGAAGATCCATAGTTCCCTGACAAAGTTTATAAGGTAGAAAAAGCTTTATATGGTCTACATCAAGCTCCTAGAGCCTGGTATGAGACCTTGTCTACCTACTTATTGGAAAATGGATTTAGAAGAGGCACTATAGATAAGACTTTGTTTATCAAGAAGGACAAAGGTGATATCCTGTTAGTACATGTGTATGTTGATGACATCATCTTTGGGTCTACTAAGAAGTCTTTATGTACAGAGTTTAAAGGTTTGATGCACAAGAAGTTCCAGATGAGTTCTATGGGGGAGCTCACTTTCTTCTTAGGGTTGCAAGTCATGCAGAGAGATGATGGAATCTTCATCAGCCAAGACAAGTATGTGGCTGATATATTGAAGAAATTTGATTTCTCTTCAGTGAAGACAGCAAGCACTCCAATAGAGACTAACAAGGCATTGCTCAAGGATGAAGAAGCTGAGGATGTGGATGTTCACTTATACAGATCAATGATTGGATCATTGATGTACTTAACAGCTTCTAGGCCTGACATAATGTTTGCTGTTTGTGCTTGTGCTAGGTTCCAAGTTACACCTAAAGTCTCACATCTTCATGCTGTGAAGAGGATCTTTAGATACTTGAAAGGTCAACCTAAATTGGGCCTTTGGTATCCTAGAGATTCACCATTTGACTTGGAAGCTTTTTCTGATAGTGATTATGCTGGAGCTAGCCTTGACAGGAAATCCACAACAGGAGGTTGTCAATTTCTTGGCAAAAGGTTGATTTCATGGCAATGTAAAAAGCAAACTATAGTTGCCAACTCCACTACTGAAGCAGAGTATGTTGCTGCTGCTAATTGCTGTAGACAGGTGTTGTGGATCCAAAATCAAAATGCTTGATTATGTTCAAATTTCATGAACACTAAGATCACATTGATAATGAAAGCTCCATTTGTATTGTGAAGAATCCTGTGTTTCCATTCCTAAAAACCAATCACATGAAATAAGCCACCATTCATCCAGAGATCTTATAAGTGAGGCCCATTCAAAAGTATTAAGAAACATACAGATCACAATGTTGCTGATCTACTCACAAAGGCATTTGATGTTAGCAGGTTTAACTTTCTGATTGCTAGCATTGGATTACTTAATCTCTGAAGATGTGTTTGTTAGATTTATGATTGGTGTGGTTTGAAGATGGTATTAGTGATGAATTTAGAGTTAAAACTGGTAGTTGTAAGGTTAATGCTGCTAGGCAGGATTTGGTGCTGCTGGGCGAAAGTTAGTACTGCTAGGCAAAAGTTAGTACTGCTGAGCCAAAGTTAGTACTGCTGGGTTACCGTTGGAGTTACAACTGCTGAGCGAAATTCTTGGTCAATAAATAGTTTCCTACTATTATAGGTTTCCTTTTTACCTATATAAGCGTATTCGACTACATCAAGATCATTCTAATACTCTCGAACACTAAAATGCTCTCAAAATTTACAAACCCATAAATTAATCATCAATTAATCATCTATGGCGGATTTGAAGTTTATTGATCAACACAATATGGTTGCTTATTGTCCTCAACAACTTGGAAACAACCATGAATGTTAGTCCTATTCCTACAACCAGAATTCACAAGGATCATCCTAAAGACCAGATCATTGGAGCATAAATTCAGCTACTCAAACAAGGAGGATGACCAAGATTTCTGAAGAACATGTTATGGTCAGCTACATTAACAAGCAGAGAAGAACAAATCACAAAGATTATCAAAACTGCTTATTTGCCTATTTTCTTTCTAAAAAGAACCCAAGAAGGTGATTCATACTTTGGCAGATCCAAGCTGGGTAGAGGCAATGCAAGAAGAGTTGCTACAGTTTAGATTGCAGAAGGTTTGGACATTGGTAGATCTACCTAATGGCAAGAGGGCCATTGGAACCAAATGGGTCTTTAGAAACAAGAAAGATGAGAGAGGAATTGTAGTTAGAAACAAGGCAAGATTGGTGGCACAAGGTTACACCCAAGAAGAAGGAATTGATTATGATAAGGTTTTTGCTCCTGTTGCTATGATAGAAGCAATCAGGTTATTTTTGGCCTATGCATCATTTATGGGTTTTATTGTTTACTAGATGGATGTGAAAAGTGCCTTTTAATATGGTACTATTGAAGAGGAGGTGTCTGTATGTCAACCTCCTGGTTTTGAAGATCCACAGTTCTCTGACAAAGTTTATAAAGTAGAAAAAGCTTTATATGGTCTACATCAAGCTCCTAAAGCCTGGTATGAGACCTTGTCTACCTAGTTATTAGAAAATGGATTTAGAAGAGGCACTTAGACTCCCACCCCCCCCCCCCCCTCCCCCCCCTCCCCCCCCCCTCCCCCCCCCCCCCCCTCCCCGTTATCAAGAAGGACAAAGGTGATATCCTGTTAGTCCAGGTGTATGTTGATGACATCATCTTTGGGTCTACTAAGAAGTCTTTATGTACAGAGTTTGAAGGTTTGATGCACAAGAAGTTCCAGATGAGTTCTATGAGGAAACTCACTTTCTTCGTATGGTTGCAAGTCATGTAGAGAGATGATGGTATCTTCATTAGCCAAGACAAGTATATGGCTGATATATTGAAGAAATTTGATTTCTCTTCAGTGAAGATAGCAAGCACTCTAATAGAGACTAACAAGGCATTGCTCAAGGATAAAGAAGCTGAGGATGTGGATGTTTCACTTATCATCGATCAAATGATTGGATCATTGATGTACTTAATAGCTTCTAGGCCTGACATAATGTTTGTTGTTTGTGCTTGTGCTAGGTTCCAAGTTACACCTAAAGTCTCACATCTTCATGCTGTGAAAAGGATCTTTAGATACTTGAAAGGACAGCCTAAATTGGGCCTTTAGTATCCTAGAGATTCACTATTTGACTTGGAAGCTTTTTGTGGTATATCCTATATCATAACACGGGGTCGATTCTTGGATTTGGCTAGTTTCTAGAGAGAGAAACACTTGAGAGAGTTTTATAGTGAGAGAAAATGTGTTTCTATGAAAAGGAAAATAATGACTAGCTTACCTCTTTACAAAGTTGGAAGAGGTTATATAGTACTTACATTCGGGAATTCGGAACCCGACTTAAAACCAAAAAACGTATTTAAACCATTAAAACTACGAGCTATAATAAACAGTAATAATACACTGGTGACCGAGTCTTTTTCTAATATATACAATTCCCCCTAGGGAGGTCACCCCTGAAAATTACCAAATTAAATCACTTCAGTCTTTAGCTCGTAGACATTTGATATCTTGTACATTTGGGATAGAGATCTTTTGATTCATCTTAGACTTGTCTTTGACTGTGATCTTGAGCTTTCTTGAGATCATCGCCCAAACATAATCTTACATTATCTTGTAATGGATCGCCATCTTGTGCACTTGTGAAGAAATACATGATGTCAGAGTTTGCGGAAGCTTTGACACCTTTATGAGGTCTTTCATAACTTCATAACAAGTGTAGGTCGTGTCTGAGCATTAGGTTATTCACTTGATATTTGAGGAGCTGCGAATTTCCATCTCCTTCTCCATCTTTAAGATATCCTGTAATGAAACAGTTAGTAATAAAGAGAAAATTGATTTGAAAAGTCAGACAAAGTGTTTCTTATGAAAATATTTTGTAACACTTCGAAAGATTTGATTTGTTTATCTAATGATCAATATACCGTCAATTATCTTATACTGGACAAGTTTGATTCATATGGAATCGCACCATCGTTTCTTTCTAATTGACACAAGTTTGATTCATATAGAACTGCACAAGTCACCTACCAAGAGCTTGTTTGATGTTGGCTCAAGCAGGATTTCCATCTTCACTGTGAACATCCATCGTTTCAACTCGAGATGTTTCTGGCAATATCACAAGGATAATGCGTAGGACTCTTAGGATAGACTTGTTTCCACAGTGTGTGAAAGACAAGAGTATTGGATACGTGTCCTAACGAGATTAATTGACGATCTCTTGGCTCTAGACTCAATAGTGCGTTTTGGTTCTAGTAATCGGAGGCTGGAGCTGACTGCCACCTATTCAATATCAACTAACTCGGAGTGAGAAAGTTAATAGATAATGTGTTTTAGTCTCCGTGAGAATTGAAATAGAAATCTTTTGAAAGATTCTGAGTGGCTAGGGAGGGTTGTGCATTGCATCACTGGGTCCATGATGTCGATCTTCAATGTCAGCAATCATCTTAGTGATTCTGGCAGCATATGAATTGACCCGGTTTCTGCCTAAGTGAATGGAGGGCTTCTTTCTTTACACCCTTTATCTTTATAATTCTTTTTAATTCTTTAACCCCTTCAGTGCTTACCGAGACTTCATGACTAGAACCTTGTTGGGTTTATTCCAGTACTAGCTCCATCTCAGTCGGCACTTTTCCCTTATTCTCACTTTTACTCCTTTTAATGTCTATACCTAGGACCTCTACATAACTAGTGGATTGTCCCTGGGTAGATCCCTACCGTTATGGCTGATCATTAGAATAGTAAACCTAACCTACCAACCTTATAAACTCCAATTAAGTAAAATGCATGGTCGGTCCTTTGGTAAGTTTCTTTCAAAAACCAATTGAAAATTCATTAAGGTAACTTATGATATAAATATCAAAGCGTTTAGTACCTCGATTGTTTTTTTTGATTTTTTCAGAAACGCTCCCCCCCCCCAAAATGTGCTTCGGTATTTGAAATTGTTTAGCACGTTTGGGCGGAGTATATGAGTCCTAATAATCACTGTTATTCTTATACACATATTTTAATCACATTTTCTCCCCTTATCAAAAATTTTAAACCCATTTGACATTTTTGGTATCAATTGATTTAAATTATGTTATAAATTTGGGAGAAAAAGTGTGACTTAATTCGCAAGTCGTTGTAAAAGACATTAACTGCTTCCCCTCAATCGTTGAGGATATAAATTACTCCTACACTTAGTCAATCAAAAGCTTAACTCTTACTAATGTACATGATATATTTTTTCATAATAAAAGACAAATTGACCTTTTTATTGTAACGAGATGTGTCACGTTGTTCTGTTGATCAGGCTGTAGTCAATATCTCTTTTCTTCCTCCAACAAAGCTTTCTACTTCGAGAAGATCCTTCTGATCTGTAGTCTTTTCTCAATCGCAGTGATGACGTCTTTGATCTTCTCTTGTCATCCTCTGACCACCTTCCTAGTCTCCATGCCCTTATGTATCTCGAACAGATGAAAGTCTTTGACCATGTGATCAGTTTTTCCAATTACTCTTGTTCAACGTCCCATCGCTAAACTGTGAAGCTCATTTCAGCTCATCAACTTTCGTTGATCATTTCTGTCTCTGATAGACAACGGCTCTTTGCGTAGGGACAATGGATAATCTTCTTTGAAGTAATAGTTGGCTGCATCTAATTTGGACGTTCAAGGTTGATCTTTGTTTGATAACTTTCAATCCCGAGCTGCAAGTCTCCCACACGATTCCTGATTACCAGGTTTCTTATCCACATGTTGACTGCCGTGTGAAGACTAGTCTTGTCTGTCTTGGGCAGATGGTTGAGCTTTTCTTGAATATTGAGTAGGAACGATCTTCAAAAATCTTTGGATGAAGATTTTTGATAAATCCTGTTTCCTGAGATCTTGTACTCTTGGTAATCAGAACGGTAGAATTATCTCTATTAGGTAGTTGTATCCGTATTTTATCGATACCTTGATATGATACACTGAGAATTTGCATCTGCGTATATGACTGCTTCACGATCAGAGGAACTTACTCTGGGCCTGGCTGCACTGGTGTGTTTCTCGATTAATCTGCAGTGTTGTCGTTAAGAAACCTTAAGGAGAGCATTCATCAAGTTTTGTTCCTAGATAATTTATCAACAGCCCGTAGGAACTTGGGATCGAATTGAAGCCAAAACATCAGCAGAGTGATCAGTCTTTCTTTACTTCAAACATCTTTGCTCCCAATCTTGCCACTCTTAGTGAAGGGCGATGAATGAGTGGATTTCAGGGAGAGATGTGGTGATTGTTGTAGCTTCAGTGTGATTGGTGAGGAGAGACTGGTAATGACGGCTTAGAAGTGGTGGACATCTGTGTAGGGAGCAATCACTGGAGGAGATGACATATTGTCTGATTCTGGATCAGGTACGGTGGAACTCAGACTCTCTCTAGCTTTAGATTTCTCCTGATCATCTTGGTTGGCTTTGTCATAAGAATTGATCCCCAAAAAGTTAAAAGTGTCATCGAGATTTTTCATGGAAGACATTGAACCAGATTGACTTTCTAGTTTATCAACGATGCACGTTCGTCTGTGATAAAGCTTTAGGTTTTTTCTGTACCTTTGGGTAGGCTGTGGCGAGCGAATTCATCATCCATGTTGATCAGGTTTGGTCCAGCAAGCGACACATGTATTTTCCAGAGTATGATCCAGTTTGGTCTCTTTCATAGGGCTCAGGGTCTGGGTCAGCCAAATCCTTTTTGCCATTTTTTGGTCTGTTTTGGGTTTAATTGGGTTATTTTAGGTACAAACGGATATGTGTATTTTACACTTATCAGTCATTATTAGGAGCAGCGGTTTCTGTTTCACTTTCTGTTCGTTCTGAATCCGACGTGGATGAAGATTCATGGATCACCTTCTCTGATGTGTCATCATCGGGTTGAGAAGAGGGTCCAGTTGTCGAATCAGGAGGAGTTTGATCACGCCTAACAAGGATAAACTGATCAGTAGTTCTTTTCTTCTTTGACAGATCGATCAGGGAATGAGCTACTTGTTCTTCAGTTACAACGGCCTTTCCCTTGCCTACTACTTCATGCAGTTTGGAAGTTGTTTCTGATACTGGGTCCCTGATCGTTACTCCTCCAACAGGTGCCCGACCTTGAGGCAGAAAGGCTGGATCCAAGCTAAGCTTGATAGCTCGTTCCAGGTCAGCATCATCACCTTCTCCTTCTCCCTTTTCTTGATGTGTTTCCAAACTCAACTTCTTAGCTAGTTCGAGATCAGGATCATTACCTTCTTCTTGAGGATTAGATTCTTGTTGAGCTTCATCATCTTCGTCAACAAGTTGGAAAGTGGGCTTCCCCTTTCTAACTTTCTGTGGAAGCTTACGCTTGGAAGGTTTCTTTGTCGGAGGAGGAGCTGGCTTGGTTTGTTTGACTGGTGTGGTGGTTGTGGGCTTTTTGGGTGTAGCACGCTTTGTTACAGGTTGCATGCTTGCACTTTCTTGAGGGGTTTTCTTTGAATTCTCAGCAACCATTTCCAGATACTTGGGATAATAAGAGGATTGTTGAATGGCTTCAGTTATCAGGGGATCGGGAATTGCCATTCCAAACACTTCAACTGACTCACCTTTAGGGACAAACTTGAGATTTCCTAATATATAATCATCTCCAGTATGATGAACAGCAGAATCAGGACGTCGATGGATGTTGTTATTGCTTGCCAAGTAGTAGATTATCACCTTGGAAAACCGTCCATAAGGGATGAGGAGAGGAGTTACTTTCTTCTTTGGGTTCTTCAGACTGGCTTTGTGGCTTGCCTTGTGTGAGAAAAATGTCTGGATCCCTTGAGTAAACTCTTCCCATAACAGCTCTGCATGATCAACATTAGTTTGAGTGACGATTCCCCACAGCATTTGCAGAACTGGGTGTCTGGGTTTGTCACTGCCAGAAGTCTTTCCTGTCAAGCACTGGTTGATTAAGGATAGAATTGCCCTCCATGGTTGATACACATAATTCACCCTTATGTTGGAGACAATTTCTACAGGTTCAGGATACCCCAGCTCATTAACAAAATCAATGACAGTGTTACCAGACGGAGGTAACTCAAACGGATGAGCTGGGATGACAGGAGTAATTGCTAATGCCTTTCTGAGAAGATCAGCACTTAGATCGAACCATTGTTCATCAACTTGACAACTATAAACCCCCGTCTTCTCGTTATATTTCATTGTGTTCCAGAACTGTTGCAGGTAGATAGCAGGAACATTTGCTGAGGCAGTGAATGCTTGGAAGAAGTTGGTATTACTCAGGATGTCCACTGATATCTGAAAGATGGGGTTCTTTTGAATCTTTTGTGCATTGAAAAGTAGGTTGCTTTTCCCGATTGTTAACCACTGAGAGCGAGGTACAATCTGCTCATCTGTTCTTGTAGGAGGTTGAGTGGGAACATTTTGTTCTGCCATCGTATTCTGCAAAAGAGCATTTAACAAAGAAGACAAACATTGCAGAGAAACGAAGTTAGAGAGAACTTCAGCATTGATTAAGGTCATGTCATTCCACGATTGATTAAAAATAGAGGTAACTCTGGTTTGATTAAAATCTACTAATTATCCAACAGGATCAATTACTTGTTAACTAAGCCCGGATGGGGTTTAGAAAAGCAACTGGGTCATTCGAATGGGCCTTGATAGATTATTGGGCTCAATGGGTCAAAATATGAAACTTAGCCCAAACCGCCACCAGCCGTTAGGAGAATTGAGCAAACCGCCGCGAAAATATAAAAATATTCGACCAAACCGCCGAGAGACGGCGGTTTACCTGTTGGAATAAAATAATAGAAAATTATGGCAACCCGCTGTTATTCAACCCGCTGTTGGCCAACTCGCCATTCGACAACTCGCTGTGAGACAACCCGCCTTTTAAGCAACCCGCTGTTGGCCAACCCGCTGTTGGCCAACTCGCCATTCGACAACTCGCTGTGAGTCAACCCGCTGTTTAGGCAACCCGCTGTTTAGGCAACCCGCTGTTTAGGCAACCCGCTGTTTAGGCAACCAGCGGGTTGAGTATTTTATTAAAAACTAATAAAATAACCAACTCGCCGCCTAGAAACATACGCAACTCGCCATTCGGACTGTCTTCTTAAAATTCAAACCCCGCACCTCCTTTTTCAACACTAATCCCATCCTAAGGCATTCCTAGGCTATCCTACGTATAAGACACACATTACTACTCGATTTTTTCTTTCCACAAGTCAACCCGCCATTAAGAAACATGGGCGAATCATTCATTTTTGTTTAAGATAGAAATCCACACATCAAGACTTATTAATATATACTTTATGAATAATTCCCAGTAACTAAGTCACATCTTACAACACTACATAGGTATTTACATCTAAAACGAACCTAGATCTATTTTTTCTACACTTTTTAATGTGTTTCCATTCGATTCCATTGATATACATACTGAATACATGATATAGATTAAGGTTCGATGATTACCTTTGCAAGAAACACTGGAAATCGGCGATTTGAGGCTTAGTTCTTGGCGGCGAGTTGCGTGAGTGTGTGTGTGTGTTTTATCTTTGACCGGTTTTCGATGAGTTTGACCAAATGGCAACTCGCCGCACCTTTTTATACTTCTAAGTTAGAAACTTGGCAGATTTAGTCCCTTAGGTTTCCATCTTCTTTTAATTTTTGTTTTAAGTATTTCTAAGGCTTTTCTAAGATTAGGCAATTGGCCAACTTAGACCCTATTGGTTAGTAAGGCTAGGAAACAAAGAGCAAATGCTTTTTAAACCCTAAGCATTACCACACTAGTTAACTTTGGACCTTTGAGTTAAAATTAATTAAAATAGCAAATGCTTTTTAACCCTAATCATAAACACCAATAGATAACTTTGGACCTTTGAGTAAAATTAATTAACTCCCTTCAAATATAACCCATTAGAATACAACAACCATCATAAAATTACACTTTCGATAGCATCCAACAATCTTTAGAACCCCTTAGTTTTTTCCCATTACTCTCCCCCTCAAACAACGCCCGTTTTCTATTGAAAAGCATGTATCGTTGATTGAGGAGGAAAAGATCGTCTAAACCTCACCCATTGTTTTACTATACTTCCTAATAGCATGATATTAAGTGATCACATGCCCAGCATCAAACCGGTTGTCAATTTGAAGTAATTGCAAGCATTTTTTTAAAGACCTATGTAGAAAGGATACACGAAGGCATTTTCGTTTACTCATCCTGCTCCTATAATTTTTTTTTGTAAAATATGTACAAAGGATACACGAAGGCACTTCGTTTATTCATCCTCTCCTTCTTGAAGGCGTCTGAGAGTTTCTGGGGTCAAACTCTTCATGCCTAGGCGTGGAAGAAGAAATTCGAACCGTTCTCTTGGTAATGCTTTTGTGAGAATGTCCGCAAGTTGATAGTTCGTTTCCACGAAGTAGAGTTCAACCACTCTATTTTCCACTTGCTCTCGGATGAAATGGTGACGTATGTCGATGTGCTTTGATCGAGAGTGCTGGACATTGTTACAGCATAAAGCAATGGCACTTTTGTTATCACAGTACAGAGGAATTTTATTGAATTCAAATCCGTAGTCTTTTAGCTGGGATCGCATCCAAAGGATTTGAGCACAACATCCAGACATGGCAATGTATTCAGCCTCTGTTGTAGATATTGCAGTGCTTCTTTGATGACCAGCTAACCAATCTATCTCCAAGAAACTAAGCACTTCCCGACGTACTTCTTCTTGAATCTTGACATCCCGCATGATCCGCATCTGCATAAGCTGTTAGTGACATGGCGTTGTCTTTCAGATACCAAAGACCCATGTTAATGGTTCCTTTTAGGTACTGAAAGACATGTTTGATTGCTTCAAGGTGCTTTTTGGTAGGCTTAGCCTGATATCTAGCACACATGCATACAGCGAATACAAGGTCGGGTCTACTGGCAGTAAGGTACATTAGGGAGCCAACCATTCCTCTAAATCGAGTTTGATCAACTGGAATCCCTTTGAGATCCTCATCCAGTTTCAATCGATCCACCATTGGTGTATCGACAGGGTCTGTAAGATCCATTCCATATTTCTTTAAGATTTCGAGAGCATATTTTGCTTGGTTAATAAAGATGCCTCTGGGACTTTGAGAAACTTGTAGTCCTAAGAAAAACGACATTTGTCCCATCATTGACATCTGAAATTTGGAGCTCATTTCTTTGGAAAATATGTGACACGCATTATGATCTGTTGAGGCAAAAATGATGTCATCTACGTATATTTGAACAAGTAGAATATGTTTGCCTGATTTGCGTGTGAATAACGTTGGATCCACGGCACCCTTGAAGAAATTGTTGGCCAAAAGGAACTTTGATAGTGTGTCATACCACGCCCTTGGTGCCTGCTTTAGCCCATAAAGAGCCTTCTTCAGACGATAAACGTGAGTAGGATTATCCTGGTCTTCAAATCCTTCAGGCTGACTGACAAAGACTTCTTCTTGAAGATCACCATTCAGAAAAGCAGTTTTGACATCCATTTGGTAGATGATCATATTCTTGGTTGCGGCATTGGCAATGAATATTCTGATGGCTTCTATCCGTGCAACTGGAGCAAACGATTCTTCAAAATCAATACCTTCCTCCTGACGATATCCCTTTGCAACTAACCGAGCTTTGTTTTTCAGTACATCACCATATTCATCAAGCTTCACTTTGTAGATCCACTTGAGAGCGATAACCATAACATAGATTGGGCGAGGTACTAATTCCTATACTTCAAGTTGATCAAATTCGTGAATTTCATCTTGCATGGCTTGAAACCAGCAGTCTTCTATCACGGCCATTTTGAAGTTCTTGGGTTCGACTTTGGACAGTTCAGTATGGAAACAGCACCACAAAGCATCAGATACTAACTGTTTTCTGGTAGATACAGGACGAGATGGATTGCCAACGATGTTATCAAGAGGGTGATCTTTGGTCCATCTTCTGAGATGATCTGGTGGTTGAGTAACTTGGTTGGGTTCCGCTGAATTAACATTCCCAGATGATGACTGTGTCGAACCAGGTTCTCCAGTAACAGGGTTAAATGAAGGATGTAGAGCATCGTGAGTGATTGGGGAGTCTTCGAGAGTGGGTTCTTCTGCAATGCCTTGATGTCGGACTGGATGATGCATATCTGATGTTGACGATGAAGCACTTGTAGACGGTGCGTCTTGAGCAATTGTTGTAGACAAAGATGTACCAGGTGGAACAACTTGAGTGTTAACTGCAGTAGCAGACGGTACTGGTTCATTGACTCGAGATTGTTCAAGGTATTCATCAAACATTGGTTGAAATAACATCTCCAGCTCTTTATCTGTTGGAGCGAGCCCTGATTTGAGTTGTCCAGGGGTCATAATGATAGGCTCGGGTCCTGAACTCATGTGTACAGGATCCATTGTCTGATGCATCTCATCGAATGTGACGTGAATTGTTTCCATTAATCGACGAGTTCTCTTGTTGTAGATTCTATAGCCCTTCCTGCTAGGAGCATACCCCACGAAAATCCCAATGTCAGCTTTGGCTTGAAATTTTCCTAGATCTTCGCTATCATTTGTAGGATAGCACAGTGCACCAAAGACTCGGAGAAATGTAAGATCAGGCTTCTTATCATGTACAAGCTCATAAGGGGTCTTGTTGTGACGAGTATGAATGAGGGATCGGTTCTGGGTGTAACAAGCAGTAGCTACAGCTTCTGCCCATAGAAACATTGGTGCTTTTGAGAATATCAGCATTGTACGTGCTGCTTCCACAAGTGTACGATTTCGTCTTTCGACAACGCCGTTTTGTTGAGGAGTTCTCGGAACAGACTTTTGATGAAATATGCCAACACCTTCATAGTATTCAGACATAACTTGGTTGACGAATTCCGTTCCGTTATCTGTGCGGATGAATCTGACTGTTTTGTTGAGGCCAACCTGTATTTGCTTAAGAAAGTTGGTGACAAACTCTGGAGTTTCATCCTTTGACCTCAAGAACTTTACCCATGTGAATCTTGAATAGTCATCCACGATGACTAAGATGTATTTCTTCCCTTTAATACTCTGGACTCTCATTGGACCACACAGATCCATGTGAAGGGTATGAAGAACTTCCATATTTGTATTTTCAGATTTTGGCCGGTGGGAGAACTTCTTGCTTTTTCCAAGTTGACAGGCTGAGCAAAGATGATCCTTTTCAAACTTCAATCTAGGTAGACCTCTAACCAGATCTTTTCGAGCAAGATCATTTATCGTGCCGAAGTTTAAATGGTTTAAACGACGATGCCACAACCATGATTTGGACTTGGAAGCTTTGGACAGCAAGCATATCGGAGAAGACTTCATCATTTCATCAATCGATATCGTGTACAAATTGGTGCCACGACTACCTTTAAGGATATCTGTACCCTTAATATCACGAACAAAGCAAGTATGCTTTCTGAAGGCCACTTCAAGATCAGAATCACAAAATTGCCCTACAGAGAATAGATTGTGTCCAAGTCCCTCCACGTAGTATACTCTTGAGATCACACTGTCACCCATAACATAATCTCCATAACCCATGATAGCTCCTAAGTGATCATTCCCGAATCTGACTGACCCGATGAACTTTTCCACAAAATTCATGAGCTTTGAACGATTCCCCGTCATATGTTTTGAGCAGCCTGAGTCCAGATACCAAAGCATGACCTGTACGACCTGCATTTGAAAACAGTCGAGTTTGGAATTTCGGTTCCCCAATTTTTGTTGGGGTCCTTTTGGTTAGCATATAGAGTAGAACATTTCACAGAAAGCTTAGTTAAATGGCACATTTCGCCTAAGGCAAATTTCTTTCCTGTGGGTCTCCATTGAGAGCCACAATCAAGTTTTCCTAAGGTGAGTTTCTTTCCTGTGGGTCTCCATTGATAACCAATATCTACAAATATTTTTCCCGTAGCTTTCCAAAACCGCTTGGTCTTGTACAAACTGTTATCAGACAGTCTGCCTTTTGGTTTCCAGATCTGCTTCCCTTTATTCAAGACAGTTCGGATCATTGCGGGATGTAAGATTCAAGAAGAAGAACTTGGGGAAGTGTTAATTTCTGGAGATAATTGGTTAGCTGGTCTTTAAAGAAGCAAAGAAGCACTGCAAATATCAACTACAAGGCTAAATACATCGCCAAGTCTAGGATGTTGTGCTTCAAATCCTTTGGATGCATCACAGCTTAAAGACTACGGAATTTGACCTTCAATAAATTTCCTCGGTACTAGTGATAACAAGAGTGCAATTGCTCTTTTCTTTAACAACGTCCATTACACTCTTGGATCAAAACACATTGACATACGTCAACCATTTCCATCCCGAGAGCAAAGTGAAAATAGGGATGTTAAACACTACTTCGTGAAATGACTTATCAACTTGCAGACATTCTCACAAAATCATGACCAAGAGAACGTTTGAATATCTTCTTCCATGCCTAGGCATGAAGAGTTTGACCCCTGAACTCTCAGACGTCTTCAAGAAGTGAGAGATGGAGTAAACGAAATGCCTTTGTGTATCCTTTGTACATAGGTCTAAAAAAATTAAAATTATATATAGTATATATATATATAAAAATTTATATTAAATATTATATATATTATATGATATATATAAATAATAATTTAGTAAGTCATTTTGGAATTACTAAAAGGCTTGCAATTACTTCTACTTGCAACCCGGTTTGATTATGGGCATGGATTACTTTATATCCAAGAATTAGGGAGTATAGTAAAATCTAGGGTGAAGGGAGTTGCTGTTCGCTGGATCTTTTTTCATCTCAATCAACCGACTACAGATCTTTCATAGAAAACGGGTCATTGTTGAGGGGAGTGTGAATGTGAAAATGTGTTTCATCACACAAGGTCTAAAGAAGTATTGGCAGATCTACCATGGTTATTTTAGGAGTAGTTATGTCTATGAAATGTTAATAAAAGATGGTTGTTGTATTCTAATGGGTTAATATTTGAAGGAGAGTTAATTAATTTTAACTCAAAGTCAAAAGTAATCTAATGTTATAATGATTAGGTTTTTAAAAAAGCCATTTGCTCTTTGTTTCCTAGCCTTATTAACCAATAGGGACTAAATTGGCCAATTGCCTAAACTTAGAAAAGCCTTAGAAATACTTTAAAATATATATATATATATATATATATATATATATATATATATATATGGAAACCTAAGGGACTGAATCTGCCAACTTACTAACTTAGGATATAAAAGAGGCGATGAGTTGGTTCTTGGTCAAACCTATCAAAATTCAGTCAATGACAAAACACACACACACTCTCTCACACATCTCGCCGCCAAGAACAAAGCCTCAAATCGTTTATTTCTAGTGTTTCTTGCAAAGGTATTTAGCGAACCTTAATCAATATCATTTATTCTATGTGTGTATCAATGGAATCGAATGAAAACATATTAAAAGGTGTAGAAAAAAATAGATCTAGGGTCGTTTTAGATGAAAATGACAATGTAGTGTTGCAAGGTGTGATTTAGTTGCTGGGAATTGTTCATAAGGCATATAGTTACTAAGTGTTTGATGGTGATTTTCTGTCTCAAACAAATATGAATTGAATTGCCTTATGGTTTCTTAATGGCGAGTTGTCTTTTAGAAAGTAGATATCTGTGTGTTTGATGGAAAGAATGGTAGTAATGTGTATCTGATGCGTAGGAATGCCTTAGGATGTGATTAGTTTTGACAAAGGAGGTGGCGTGGTTGAATCTTTAAAGAATCCAGACTGAATGGCGATTGCAAGGTTACTAAGTAGCGATTGAAATCCTTATTATTATATTTAATGTTTTCAAAAGAAACCGCCGCACCTCGAGGTTTGGTTGAATCTTATTAGATTTTAATAACTTATTCAACCCGCTGTTCATATGCGGGTTGAGTTCACATGGTGGGCTTAGCCTAATGGCGGGTTTGATTCAACAGCGAGTTGCCTATCGGCGTGGTTTGATTTCACAAAGCGAGTTTTGCCTAAAACAGGCGGGTTATTCACAACGATTGTCGAATGGCGGGTTGACTAACAGCGGTGCCATAATTTTCTATCTTTTTATTCCAACAGTAAACCGCCGTCTCTCTGCGTTTTGGTTCGAATATTTTAAATATTAGAATTTCAAACCACAACCCTCCTTTTTCAAATTCAATCAAGGCAGTTTAGTGCCTTCCTCGCGGCGGTTTGGTTGATTCTCCTAACGGCGGGTTGGCATTCTGCCTGGTGACGGTTTGGGCTAAGTTTCATAATTTTGGCCCATTAGGTCCAATAATCTATCAAGGCCCCTTCGAATAACCCAGTTGCTTTTCTAAACCCCATCCGCTTTATTTAACAAGTAATTTTTTCATCTTGTGTCCACAAATTTAGATTATCACAAATCAGAGTTACCATCTGTTTTAATCAATCGGGAATGACATGACTTTAATCAATGCTAAAGTTCTCTCCTAACAACATCGTTTCTCTGCAATGTTTGTCTTCTTTGTTGATACTCTTTTGCAGAATACGATGGCAGAACAAAATGTTCCCACTCAACCACCGACAAGAACAGATGAGCAGATTATACCTCGCTCTCAGTGGTTAATAATTAGGAAAAGCAACCTTCTTTTCAATGCCCAAAAGATTCAAAAGAACCCCATCTTTCAGATATCAATGGACATCTTGAGTAATACCAACTTCTTCCGAGCATTCACTGCCTCAGCAAGTGTTCCTGCTATCTACCTACAACAATTCTGGAATACCATGAAATATGACGAGAAGACTGGGGTTTATAGATGTCAAAATTGATCAACATGTTCGAACTAAGTGCTGACCTTATCAGAAAGGGGTGCATAGCAATTACTCATGTCATCCCACTCAACGTTTAGAAGTACCTCCGTCAGGTAACACTATGATTGATTTTGTGAATAGCTGGGGTAACCTGAACCTGTAGAAAATGTCTCCAATATACGGGAAAGATTATGTTACTCAACCCATGGAGACAATTCTAACCTTAATCAACTAGTGCTTGACATGAAAGACATCTGGGTGACAACCCAGACACCCAGTTCTGCAAATGCAGGGGGAATCCATCACTCAAACTAATGTTTATCAAGCAGAGCTGTTATGAGAAGAGTGTACGCAAGAATCCATACATTTTCTCACATAAAGTAAGTCCATAAACAAAAAATTTTCCCCCCAGTCTGAAGGACTACTAAAGAAGAAAGTAACTCCTCTCCCTCATTCTTATGGATGGTTTTCCAAGGTGAATAAGATCTATACTTTGGCCAGCACAACAACATCCATCCGACTGCCTGAGTCTGCTTGTTCATCATACTGAAGATATTTTATATTAGGAAATCTCAGTTTGTCCCAAAGGTGAGACTGTTGAAGTGTTTGGAATGGCAATTCCCGATCCCTGATTATGAAGCCATTCAAACAATCTTGTTATTATCCCAAGTATCTGGAAAAGGTTGCTCTGATAGAATCAACAAAAGAAAACCCCTCAAGCAAGTGTGAGCGTTAGCAACCTGCAACAAAGCCATGCTCCACCCAAAAAGACCCCACAACCACTACTCTAGTAAAAACAGAATCCAGACAGCTCCTGCTCCCGACAAAGAAACCTTCAAGCATAAGGCTTCCGATAAGATAGTTAAAAAAAGGGGAAAAAGTCCTACTTTCCAACTTGTTGATGAAGATGATGAAGCTCAACAAGAATCTGTTCCTCAAGAAGAAGGTGATGATCCTGATCTCGAACTGGCTAAGAAGATGAGTTTGGAAGCGCATCAAGAAAAGGGAGAAGGAGAAGGTTATGATACTGACATGGACATAGCTATAAAGCTGAGCTTGATCCATCCTTTCTTCTGCCACAAGTTTCATGCAACCTGAGTGAGGATGTAAACGATCAGGGATCCAGTACCTGAAACAACTCTCAAACTGCCTGAAGTAGTGGGCAAGGGAAAGGCCATTGTAACTGAAGAACAAGTAGCTCATTCCCTGATCGATATGTCAAAGAAGAAAAGAACTACGGATCAGTTTATCCTTGTTAGGCGTGATCAAACTCCTCATGATTCAACAACTGGACCCTCTGCCACAACCTGAAGATGATAAATCAGAGAAAGTACCCATGAATCTTCATCAAACTTCTGATTCAGAACGAACTGAAAGTGAAACAGAAGCCGCTGCTCCTAAAGGTAACAAAGATCAAGGTGAAGTAGATTCGTCTAGAGTAACATTAGGAGTAAGCATTCCTGTTAGTACATAAGGCCAGGCCTGGTGATCAGACCTGAAAAAGCACATGATCCTGCTGGACCCAGAACCCTGAGCCTATGTAAGAAAAGACCAGACTAGATCAAACTCTGGAAAAGCACATGTGTCTCTTGCTGGACCAAACCCTGAGCACATAGATGATGAATTCCTCGTGACAGCCTACCCAAAGGTTCATGAAAACCTGAAGCTCATAACAGACGAACACTGTCATCCGAAGAAATCCAGAAAGTCATTCTGGTTCTATGTCTTCCATGAAAAATCTCGATGACACTGATAACTTTAGGGATCAATTTCTTTATGACAAACCAACCGAAGATGATCAGGAGAAATCTAAAGTTATAGAGGAGTCTGATTCCACCATACCTGATCCAAGTCATCAGACAGTCACGTCAACTCCTCCAGTAATCGCTCCCTTCACAGATGTCTCATCTACTAAGCCTTCGTCACTGGTCACTCCTCCACCAATCAACACGGAAGCTACAACAATCACCACATCTCTCCCTGAAATCACTCCATTCATCGCCCTTCAGCTAAGAGTGGCAAGATTGGAGCAAGAGATGTCTGAAGTAAAGAAGACTGATCACTCTGCTGATGTTTTGGCTTCAATTAAATCCCAAGTTCCTACGGTTGTTGATGAATATCTAGGAACAAAACTTGATGATGCTCTCCTTAAGATTCTTGAACGACACACTGCAGATTTAATCAAGAAATACTCTGTGCTGCCTGGCCCAGAGTCTATCAAGAATCAAGAATCTGAAAAGAGTCCGAAGGAGATTATCAGAATCAAAAGGGAACAAGGTGAGGAGAAACAAGATTCAACTTACTCCATCAGGTCAACTGATAAAGTTGATCTTGAAGAATTTGATCTAAAGAGTGCTCTCTTCAAACACATGAATAAGAACAAGTCTGCAAACAGAAATCCTGCCAACTACCATCTATACCATGCTCTTATAGAAGCATTAATAGCAGATGAAGATGCCATGGATAAGGAGGTTAAAGACAGGGTTAAAAACCACAAAAGAAAGCATGACAGTGATAATGATGAAGACATGAATGATTGATGAAGGTCCCTGTTCTGACTGGATCAAACCAGGGTAAGTCATCAAAAAGGAGAAGACACGATTCAGGTGCTTCTGGTTCAGCTCAACCTCCTACAAAAGATGATGAGCAAAGTTCGAAGAAACCACGGGAGTCTGATGCATCTGCTTCCAAACAACATCCAGCTCTTACCTCAACTGGATGGCAGATCACTGACACAAGAGATGTTGTTGTTGACTCTTCGATCACTGCCAAAATCTAATACTGAATTAGAACATTATAACAATCCTCATATGACTTCAATTGCAGGATGAAGGGCAGCGAACTCAAATCTGAGGACACCGATAACCTCACATTCCCCAAGGTGTTTGACCACTACGTGTGGGGTTTTTAAGCACAATTCCAGAAGGCGATAGACCTGCTACAACCTGAACCAGAATAGACCATTTCCCACCGAATGATTTCCCGAACCAAGAATAACTGGCAAATACATACGCCACAACGTAAAAAGTTCCTGCAGATACAATCTTCAAAGGAAGACGTATTATATTGGGTCATGATCATTCAAATGGTTCTGCATACGAACAGGAAAAAAAGCTCGTGGCCAAGCTGATTTAAGAAGGTCCAGCTTTCACCTTGTTAAAGCCTTCATAAGAACAACGTCATTCTTCAATATCATATGGATGAATGCCACAAGCTGCTTGACAAAATAAGGTTGATTTGAGTAAATCCCTGAGGGTCATCAAATTCTGCGAAATATATATGAACCACTGCCCTTAAGAGGACCACCAGGTCAAGTAACTATTCAACCATAATTCTTCTTCAATAAGGATATGGATTTGATCTCTGAAAGGTGACAAAGAGCGAAAAATTGGCCTTATCCAATCCAAGCTCAAAGCCGTCCGATACCTAGACTTTAGCCTTGAAGAATTAGTATCTATCTTAGTTGGGTTAGAAAGTGAACGAGAAAAATAGAAATCAGAGCGGTCTAAGCATCACTCACAATGATGGTTTTAGGAGAATGGATTTCTACATCAATAAACACAGTGGAGCCCTCTGATCGTGAAGCAGTCATAACGCAGATTGCGAATCTCAGTGTGAACTGTGGTCAAGGTGTTTGAAAAATACGATACAACTACCTAAGAGTAGAAAATTCTACCGCCGAGCTGATTACTAAGAGTACAAGCATCATCAGAAAAGGATTTCAAAAATCTTCATCCAAATGATTTTGAAGATCTGTTCCTACTCAATATTCAAGAAAAGCTCAACCATCTGCCCAAGACAGACAAGACTAGTCTTCACAACGGCAGACAAAAAACATGTGATAAGAAAACCTGGTAAATCAAGGAATCGTGTGGGAGACCCTTTGCAGCTCGGGATTGAAAAGTTATCAACAAAGATCAATCTTGAACTCCAAAATAGGATGCAATCGACTAAATACTTTCAAAGAAGATTATACGATTGTCCCTAACCAAGAGTCGTTGTCTACAGAGACAGAAATGAACCAAAAGAAAGTTTGATGAGGCTAACTGAGTCTACACCAGTTAGTGATGGGACGTTGACAAGAGTCATGGAAAAGCTGGACCACATGGTTAAAGACTTTCATCTGTTCGAGTACAATAAGGGCATGGAGACTAGGAAGTGGTCAGAGGATGACAAGAGAAGAAGCAAAGACTTCATCACTGCAATCGAGAAAAGACTACAGATCAGGAGGATCTTTCGAAGTCTAGAAAGCTTTGTTGGAGGAAGAATAAGAGATATTGACTACAGGCTGATCAACAGAACAACGTGACGACATCATCGTTACAATAAACAAAGGTCAATTTTGTTATTCTTATTGGAAAAATAATAATCTTGTACATTCGTAAGTAGTTTAATCTTTTTGATGATTAAGTGTAGGAGTAATTTATATCCCTCAACGATTGAGGGGGAGCAGTTATAATGTTTTCTATACTTGCGAATTAAGGCCACACTTTTCTCCCAAATTTTTTAACATATTTAAATCAATTGATATCCAAAATGTCAAAGGGTTTAAAAATTTTGATAAGGGGAGAAAATGTGATTAAAATATGTGTATAATAATAACCGTGATTATTAGAACTCATATACTCCGCCCAAACGTGCTAAACAATTTCGAATACCGAAGCACATTTTGAGGGGGAGCGTTTCTGAAAAAATCAAAAAATGATCGAGGTACTAAACGCTTTGATATTTATATCATAAGTACCTTAATTGAATTTTCAATTGGTTTTAGGGAAAGGAGAACTGTACCAAAAGACCGACCATGCATTTTACTTTATTGGAGTTATAAGGTTGGTAAGGTTAGGTACTATTCCCAATGATCAGCCAAAACCGTAGGGATCTACCCAAGGATAAACTACAGTTAGTATATAAGTCCCGTATGACATATAAAAGGAGTAAAAGCGAGAATAAGGGAAAAGTGCCGACTGAGATGGAGCTAGTACTGGAATAAACCCAACAAGGTTCTAGTCATGAAGTCTCGGTAAGCACTGAAGGGGTTGAAGAATTAAAAAGAATTGTAAAGATAAAGGGTGTAAAGAAAGAAGCCC
Source organism: Tanacetum coccineum (assembly GCA_026074375.1). Taxonomy (NCBI): domain Eukaryota; kingdom Viridiplantae; phylum Streptophyta; class Magnoliopsida; order Asterales; family Asteraceae; genus Tanacetum; species Tanacetum coccineum. The sequence continues at coordinate 143,407 of BQNB010000012.1, read as the reverse complement.
TCCATACACTTAGGCAGAAACCGGGTCAATACATATGCTGCCAGAATCACTAAGATGATTGCTGACATTGAAGATCGACATCATGGACCCAGTGATGCAATGCACAACCCTCCCTAGCCACTCAGAATCTTTCAAAAGATTTCTGTTTCATTTCTCACGGAGACTAAACACGTTATCTATTGACTTTCTCACTCCGAGTTAGTTGATATTGAACAGGTGGCAGTCAGCTCCAGCCTCCGATTACTAGAACCAAAACGCACTATTGAGTCTAGAGCCAAGAGATCGTCAATTAATCTCGTTAGGACACATATCCAATTCTCTTGTCTTTCACACACTGTGGAAACAAGTCTATCCTTAGAGTCCTACGCATTATCCTTGTGATATTGCCAGAACATCCGAGTGAAACGATGGTTTTTCACAATGAAGATGGAAATCCTGCTAGAGCCAACATCAAACAAGCTCTTGGTAGGTGACTTGTGCGATTCTACAAGAATCAAACTTGTGTCAACTGGAAAGAAACGATGGTGCGATTCTGTGTGAATCAAACTTGTTCCAGTATAAGAATTGACGGTTATTGATCATTTGACAAACAATCAAATCTTTCGAAGTGTTACAAAATATTTTCATAAGAAACACTTAGACTGACTTTTCAAATCAATTTTCTCTTTATTACTAACTGTTTCATTACAGGATATCTTAAAGATGGAGATGGAGATGGAAATTCGCAGCACCTCAGATATCAAGTGAATGACCGAATGCTCAGACACGACCTACACTTGTTATGAAGTTATGAAAGACCTCATAAAGGTGTCAAAGCTTCCGCAAACTCTGATGTCATGTATTTCTTCACAAGTGCACAAGATGGCGATCAATTACAAGATGATGTAAGATTATGTTTGGGCGATGATCTCAAGAAAGCTCAAGATCACAGTCAAAGACAAGTCTAAGATGAATCAAAAGATCACTATCCCAAATGTACAAGATATCAAATGTCTATGAGCTAAAGACTGAAGTGATTAAGTTTGGTATTTTCAGGGGTGACCTCCCTTAGGAGAGATTGTTAGATATTAGAAAAAGACTCGGTCACCCTATGTATTTTACTGTTTATTATAGCTCGTAGTTTAATAGTTAATAGTACGTTTTTCGGTATTAAGTCGGGTACTAATACCCGGTATATTGTAAGTACTATATAAGCCTCTTCCAACTTTGGAAGAGGTAAGCTAGTCATTTATTTTCTTTTCATATAGAAACACATTTTCTCTCTCTAGAAAACTCTCTCATGTGTTTCTCTCTCTAGAAACTAGCCAAATCCAAGAATCGACCCCGTGTTATGATATATGATATACCACAATTGGTATCAGAGCTTATGGGATGATTAGATCGTGTGTATGTGCGATTTCTTGCTTGTTTTAGATCGAAAAGTGTACCATTGAAGGCTCCTAGCTCGTTTTTTCTAAGAACTTATTTACTTGTAAAAATGGATTTTTACACTTGCTTGTGATTTGGTACACTTTTACATATGACATATGAATGTTGATATCATGTTATAATGGATGTATAAGTATTGTACATGTGTGGTTTATGTATAAAAACTATATATAACCAAGTTACCTAAAAAGTGTATATATAAAAGTCATGAACAAATAAGTATGTACACATTTGGATCTTGTGATTCTTGGACAATATATGGACAAATCATGGACTAAGCCCCTAAGTATGTAAGACATGTGATAATAAGTGTGGTAATGGACTTGTAACAAAGTGGTTAAGCTAAAAAGTTATAAAAACTAGTTTTAAACACATTTCATCAAATACTTCAAAACTTTCTGTTTTAATTTGAAAATAAATGTATTTATTTTATATTTTTATAAAATAACTACCATGTATAGGATTCCCAACCATATAAGAAACATAAAAAATCTACTTTATGACGAAGGAAACGTAGACTTTTACAAGTTAATGTTAATCAAACGGTAGTAAAAAAGAAATTTCTATAGAAAACAAGTTACAAAATGCTTCTGATATATAAAATGGGATATTTTTCCCTCAGATAGTACATATTTTTAGGATTCCAAAACATTAAGAATCATAATTTTGGGATCAATAACGAAGGAGTTATAAATTTCGCAAGTTTACGATAGTAAATAACTTTATAAAAGTTACTGTTCATGTCAGAGAGATATATTTTTAAAACATCATTAATTAGATAGAGCTTTTAATTATGAAGACGTACTCGAAAGAATCACTAAAATCGAAGCTAAAACGAGTAAGATACGACATTTACGGGTTTACGACGATTAAGTTTATAAAAGTCCATGAATAGTAAAATATGAAAATGTAATATTTTAATATATCTTTCAAATACAAAAGCATGGACGTAAAAAACATACTAAACGTGCTTAAAACAGGAAAATTATGTCGTTTTTACTAATGAGATATTTATAAACGCTTTAACTTTATAAATATGATTTCATAAACGCAATTAGATGGTGATGTAGCTATATAGAATTGTATATGGTATTAGTTAATCAAAGTGCTTAGTACTCATACGGCCTATAATTAATTAGGTTGCATTCGACGTTTATCTGACGCATTTTCTATGATATACTTGATATTCATTTACTCACCGGGTGAGATCATAGCCTCACGTTTTTACATTTTAAGATTTACATACAGTTTTAGGGAGGAGAAACATATGCATGAATTTATAATTGGACACAAGTGGACATTTTATATTACAATTACATGTTTGTACTAAGTAAGCGATAACCCTCAGAGCCATTTAACATGAACCTTTTAATTACTTGTTGTGATTTGCGAATGTTATAAATAGATCTATTTGGGATGAAATTATCCCAGTTCGTGTGAGTCATGCTCAAGTGTGCCGGTTACCGGACAACAACGTACCCCATGTCGGACATAAGATGTGCGTGTTAGAACATCGGTCACGACAATGTTGACATTTTATATTGCAATTCTTACATGTCGAGCTTCAAGTGTCATACTTAAGGAAACTAATTACATTTAATGAAGATGTTTCATCTGTTGCATATCCATGGGGAAATCTTTGCGGCTCATACATTATACATTTTATAAACCTATAAATTCACTCAACAATATGTTTGACGTTTTAAGCAATGTTTTCCCTCAGTAGATCAGTAATGAAACAAGAAAGGGATGCATTGGTGGTTGTTGTTTTGGAAGTCATGCATTAAAGATTTGGTTGTATTACATTTTGGGAAACATTTGTTATGGATTAGAATCTTATAATTTGTATTTGAACTAGTGAAGCTTCGGGTTTTATGTAACAAACACTTTGCTAAATCTAATGTATCAGTTTTTAAACGACTTTTGGGTCGTTCTTATATATATCTTATGTTATTGATTTATGAAGTATCACCCTCAGACCCATATTCCGCTGCGATCCATTTTGGGGGTGTTACAGATTGGTATCAGAGCCAAGGTTATAAAAAACCAGGTCAAATGTTTTTTGCTAACTATCACCTGTTATATCAAACATTGCATTCATACAAAGGGGTTTTCACGGACTACATACATACATACATACATACATACATACATACATACATACATACATACATACATACATACATAACCTACATACATACATACATACATACATACATAACATTACATACAAAATACAGACATACAACAATACAGATCATACATACATAAACTATTGTTTGCATTAGTTGGTTGGACAAGATGCATTCCCAACGCTTGATAAACATGTTTATTTAATTACTAGTATATTACATTACTATCAAGATCTTATATTAATACTTAAATTAGCTACTTTTTGATTTTTAGATATTTGTCATGTCCATGATTCCAGAGGATATCCAACATCACCTACAAACGGCGGTATCCCACTCCCATTTGGAGGTTGTTAAGACATCGGATCTTCAAGAGTGTCGATGGACCACCCGTGATGCCAGATGATCCGTATGCATATGTGGTAGCCGCTTTTCAGGCCCCACCATCTCTTGATTATGTGCCTGGCCTAGAGGAGCCAGAGCAGGCACCACCTCTACCAGAGTTTGTTCCTGAGCCGGTATACCTGGAGTTTATGCAACGAGGATATTACTCCCAGCTGAGGACACCACTTACTTGCATGCTGCTGTCTCACCCACTACTGATTCATCAGGCTATATTCCTGAGTTCGATCCCGAGGAGGATCCGAAGAAAGATGACGATGAGGATCCTGAGGAGGATCCAACTGATTATCCCACCGATAGAGATGATGATTATGATGAGGAGGAGGAGGGCCCTCCGAAGAGATGAGGCTGATGATGAGGAGGAGGACGAGGACGATGAGAAGGAGGAGGAGGAGCACCTAGCTCCTGTCGACTCTACATTGATTGCTTTTCTACTGTTGATAATGTCCCCAACCGCTGAGGGAGATAGAGCTGTATTGAGATAGACAAGTCTGCGACCACACCACCACCACATCCTACATACCATGTTACTGCTAGGATATCTATCTGAGCTCAAACATCCGTATCACTTCCTTTAGATACAAAGGTTGCCAGCATTCTTGCTATACCTACTCCACCACCATCACCACTCTCCATCCCCCCCCCCCCCGTCCCCATGGTCATCACTACTTCCCCAGATACCTTCTCTACTACTACCCCTGATACTATCACCACTACCAGTATCACCACTCTTACCTGTATCATCTCCACCACTACCTACTAGTCCTACTTATCCTTTAGGATATAGAGCTGCCATGATCCGGCTAAGAGCCGAGACACCATCTACTTCACATTCACCACCATTAGGTACACCTCAATCAGGGACACCACTAATCCTACCCATACCAATACCTACATCATCACTATCCCTCGCTGCAACGACATGGAGCAAACAGGCTGCGGTTTGTTTACCCACCATCAGAAGAGTTATGTTTGCTTTTGGTCTAGGTAAGAGGTGGAGGAGAGCTTATTGCGCTCCTACTGCTAGACAGACTAGAGGTTTTAGAGCAGACTATGGATTTGTTGCTACTTTGGATGATGAGATTAGGCGAGATCCCGAGAGATATGTTGGTTATGGGATTACAGATACTTAGGATGAGATGCTTAAGGACATGCCAGGGGTACCAGCGACTGATGAGACAAGAGTTATGTCGGAGATATACCAACATTGTTACTACGGGTAATACAAATACTGACGAATTAACAAGAGACTGGATGATGCATATGATACTAGGTCACTGATGAGCGGCCGGCTCAACATGTTGCATAGAGTGAACTAGAAAGAATGCAAAGAGAAAGAGTTGCACAAGAAGAAGCATCTAATGCCGCTTTGATTGCAGAATTTGATAATGTTCAAGCAAGAATGGAGGCAGATGCTCTGTTAGCTGCAAGACTTCAAGAAAAAGAAAGAGAGCGGTTTTCTATTGTTGAGTAAGCTAGATTTTTAGTGGAGACAATTGCAGAAAGGAAGAGGTTCTTTGCTGCACAAAGAGCTGAACAAATCAGAAATAAACCACCTACTAAAACTCAATTAAAAAACAAGATGATTACCTTCCTGAAAAACATGGGTAGGTTCACTTACAATCAACTAAAGAATAAGAGTTTAGAAGAAATTCATAAGCTGTATAAAAGGGAGCAGAAGTGGATCAACGACTTTGTTCCTATAGATTCTAAAGTGGTTAAAGACAGCAGAAAAGGTAAAGTTGAAGGCAGTAGAAAGAAAACAATTGCTAGGAAAAGAACAGGTGAAAAACTTGATGATGAAAGTGTCAAGAGACAAAAGATAGAGGATGATGCTGAGAAGGAAGAGCTTAGAGCTTATTTGGATATAATTTTAGGAGAAGATGAAGCTGTAAATGTTGAATCATTAGCTATAAAGTATCTAATAGTTTATTGGAAGACACATGCTCTATCAGAAGACAAGATGTATTATGAGATCATTAGGGGTGATAGAAGTACTAAATTATCTTACAAGATATTTACAATAATGCTTGATGATTTTGATATGCAAGATGTGTTAGATCTATATAGACTGGTTAAAGAAAGATTTAAGACTCCTAGCCTAGAAGGATATGATAGATTACTTTGGGGAGATCTCATTACTGTATTTGAACCAAGTGAAGTTGATGACATCTGTAAAGCTCAATAGGACTACACATTGATCAGCTGGAGATTATTTAATTCATGTAGAGTTCATGTATTACTGATGGATACTGGAATTGCTATTCATATGCTGATAGAGAAGACATATCCTCTTATACAAGAGATGCTTTTAAGAATGCTGAGTAGAAGATTATAAGTTGATCATTAGTATGAAATGGCTTATGAGCTTCTCAGGTTTACAAGCTCACAACTTAAGAAGTAGAAGAGTGTTTGGATACATCCTCCTAGTGATCAAGATGCAGGTAATGAAAAAACTTGATGATTAACAAGATGAATATCAAGTTTGGGGAGGATTGTTGGGAATTAGAGGCTTCTACGACTTAATATTGCTGGTTCAAGTTTGTGATGCCGTTGAAGATTAGAGAAAATAGTCTAAGTTATTAGTACTGTTAGTTTAATAGTTAGTGTTGCCAGTACAAAGTGTTAGTACTGTCAGTTTATTAGTACTATTAGTTATAATAGTTAGTACTTTTAGTTATATAGTTAGTACTGCTAAAGTGATATGCATGAGATATATTAGGAATAGATATGCATTGATCACTTGACGCGTTTTGTAAGCCCATTAGGGTTTATTGGTGTATAAAAGAAACCCTAAGGCATAGTTAGTAATATAGATCTAGAAGTCATTTCTCATAGTTAGTACTCATATCTATTTTGTAACTTAAATAGTTTTCAATATATTGAAAGTTTAGTAAAGATCTTGTTTTACTGTTTCATTGTTCTTTTTAGTGTTACAAACTAGTTTCCGCATAATTTGTAGTATTCACAATCTTAGTTTCTATTATAGTTGTCCTGGATCTATCCAACACAACTAAGCTTTAACAAGCTAAGTAAGATCTGTTCAAAAGGGATCAACAGATTGTCCAAAACTGAAAAAACAACAACCGTGGTAACCAACGTGGAAATGGCAATGCTCTAGTGAAAGTGTATGCGGTAGGATGTACAGGGACAAACCCAGACTCAAACATCGTTACGGGTACGTTCCTTCTAAACAACCGCTATGCTTCTGTCTTATTTGATACTGGTGCCGATAGAAGCTTTGTGTCTACTGCATTTAGCTCCCAAATTGATATTGCACCATCTGCCTTAGATCATTATTATGATGTTGAACTAGCTGATGGGAGAATAATTGGGTTAAACGCTATCATTCGGGGAAATATATTAAATTTCTTAAATCACCCATTCAACATAGACTTAATGCCCGTAGAACTTGGTAGTCTCGACGTCATTATCGGTATGGATTGGTTGGCAAAATACCAAGTTGTCATCGTTTGTGCTGAGAAAATCGTTCATATTCCCTAGGGAAATGAAACATTGATTGTTCGCGGTGACGGAAGAGACCTAGGAAACGAGACACATTTGAACATCATCTCGTGCACTAAAACACAGAAGTACATGCTAAAAGGATGTCCTATCTTTTTGGCGCATGTTACTACAAAGGAGACTGAAGACAAGTCGGAGAAGAAGTGACTTGAGGACGTACGATCATTCGAAATTTTTCTGAAGTATTTCCTGAGGACTTGTTGGGTCTTCCACTGACTCGACAAGTGGAATTCCAAATCGATTTGATACCTGGTGATGCACCTGTAGCACGAGCACCTTATCGGCTGGCCCCGTCCGAAATGAAGGAATTATCAGACCAACTCCAAGAACTTTCTGACAAGGGCTTCATAAGACCCAGTTCCTTACCTTGGGGAGCTCCGGTCTTATTTGTCAAGAAGAAGGATGGATTGTTTCGAATGTGCATTGATTACTGAGAGCTAAACAAGCTGACGGTGAAGAATCGTTATCCACTCCTAAGGATCGATGATTTATTTGATCAACTACAAGGATCCAGTGTTTATTCTAAGATAGACTTGCGATCAGGTTATCACCAGCTTCGAGTACGTGAAGATATTCTGAAGACGGCATTCAGAACTCGATATGGTCATTATAAGTTCCAAGTTATGCCATTTGGCTTGACGAACGCACCAGCGGTATTTATGGATCTCATGAACCGCATGTGCAAGCCATTTTTGGATAAATTTATGATTGTATTTATCGACGATATTCTCATCTACTCCAAGAACAAGAAGGAACATGAAGAACATCTTAAGGCAATTCTAGAATTTCTTAAGAAAGAGGAGTTGTACACTAAATTCTCTAAATATGAATTTTGGCTTCCCAAGGTACAATTTATCGGCCACATGATTGATAGTCAAGGCATTCACATGGATCCCGCCAAGATCGAAACCATAAAAGATTGGGCATCTCCTAAAATACCAACGAAGATTCAGCAATTTGTAGGTCTTGCTGGGTATTACTGAAGATTCATCGAAGGATTTTCCAAGATCGCCAAGCCAATGACCAAGCTTACTCAGAATAAGGTCAAGTTTGTTTGGGGCGACAAACAAGAAACAACGTTTCAACTGTTGAAGCGGAAGTTGTATAGTGCACCAATTCTGGCTTTACCTGAAGGAAGCGAAGATTTTATCGTATACTATGATGCTTCGATCAAAGGTTTAGGCGTTGTGTTGATGCAAAAAGAGAAGGTGATTGCTTATGCATCACGCCAATTGAAGATTCATGAGAAGAACTATATGATGCATGATTTGGAACTTGGAGCAGTAGTGTTTGCTTTAAAAATATAGAGACACTGTCTGTATGGAACCAAGTGTACGGTGTTCATAAACCATAAGAGTTTACAACACATTCTTGATCAAAAGGAGTTGAACATGAGGCAACGTCATTGGTTAGAGTTGCTCAGCGATTATGATTGTAAAATACATTACCACCCGAGAAAAGCAAACGTAGTGGCCGATGCCTTAAGCTGTAAAACTGGAATAAGCCATTACGGGTTCGAGCCTTAGTCATGACTATTGGTTTGAATCTCCCCAAACAAATTTTGAATGCTCAGACTGAAGCACAGAAACCAGAGAACATCAAGAACGAAGACGTTGGAGGTATGTTGATTGAAAATTCAAAGGATCCAGAGAAACTTAGAACCGCGGATGGAACTCTATGCTTAAATGGCAGGAGTTGGTTACCCTGTTATGGCTATTTGAGGATTGTGATCATGCACGAGTCCCACAAGTCAAAATACTCTATCCATCCGGGTTCTGACAAGATGTATCAGGACATGAAGAAGCTATATTAGTGGCCCAATATGAAGGCCGACATCACCACCTATGTTAGCAAATGTCTAACATGTGCTAAGGTCAAGGCTGAACACCAAAGGCCATCGGGTTTGTTGGTGCAACCCGAGATACCTCAATGGAAGTAGGATAATATCACTATGGATTTTGTCATGAAGCTTCCTAAGTCGTCACAAGGTTATGACACCATTTGGGTGATTGTTGACCGACTTACTAAATCCGCAATCTTCGTACCAATGAGGGAAACCGATCCCATTGAAAAATTGGCAAGAATGTACCTGAAAGATGTAGTCACCAGGCATGGGATACCCGTCTTAATCATTTGTGATCGCAACCCTAGGTTCGCATCAAATTTCTGGAGGTCACTTCAGAAGGCCTTGGTATGAATTTGGATATGAGTACTGCATATCATCCGCAAACTGACGGGCAAAGCGAGAGGACTATTCAAACTCTCGAGGATATGTTGCGTGCTTGTGTGATCGACTTTGGAAAGGGTTGGGTTAACCATTTGCCATTAGTCGAGTTTTCATATAACAATAGTTATCACGCTAGCATTAAGGCTGCACCGTTTGAAGCACTTTACGGTCGAAAGTGTCGTTCACCTGTTTGTTGGGCCGAGGTTGGAGAAGTTCAACTCACTGGTCCAGAAATAGTGCAAGAGACAACCGAGAAAATCATTCAGATCAAGCAAAGAATTCAAGCTGCTCGTGATCGACAAAAGAGTTACGCCGATTTAAAGCGTAAGCCGATGGAATTTCAAGTTGGAGATAGGGTTATGCTCAAGGTTTCGCCTTGGAAAGGAGTAGTACGTTTTGGCAAACGGGGGAAGCTAAACCCCAGATATGTTGGACCTTTCAAAGTGTTGGAAAAGGTTGGAGCCGTTGCTTACAAGCTTGAACTTCCTCAAGAGCTGAGCAGGGTTCACAATACGTTTCATGTATCCAACTTGAAGAAGTGCTATGCCGACGAACCATTAGCCGTTCCGTTGGATGGACTCCACATTGATGACAAGCTTTATTTTGTTGAGGAACCAGTAGAAATCATGGATCGTGAAGTTAAACGATTGAAACAAAGTCGTATCCCAATTGTCAAGGTTCGATGGAACTCTAGGAGAGGTCCTGAGTTTACATGGGAACGTGAAGACCAATTCCGGAAGAAGTATCCGCACCTCTTCACAAAGACCGCACCGTCGTCAAGTGCCGCGTCTTAAGCCTTGAGGACAAGGCTCATTTAACGGGGGAAGACTGTAACAATCCGTATTTTAGGTCATTGTACAACGTTTAAAAAATCAATCATTATTCTTAGTCTTGTATTCTGATTTGCTTATACTTGAAATCGTTAAATTTAAATCGCGGTAAGTCCAAAAAATTATCAATCAACGTAAAACGGGCATCAAAACAATTAAATAGGTTTACATCAAGCATGTTTTAAAAAATTATATGGATAAATAAATAATATCTTGCACATTTAATTTATATTAGAGTTACGTAAATGATATACGTTTTGCGATAAATTACGTTTAGGCATTCCCGGAACCACCAAAACTTATCTACGCTTCAACAAATACCCATTTTTATACCCAATACCCAAAGTTTTATAAAAATACACCCTTATTACTCACCTTAGCTGAATTTTACTCAACAAGAAATAAACCAAGACTTACAATTCACAAGTAACATCTTTATACATTTAAACTACAACTTATATCTACAAATATTACAAGATATTTTGCAAGATATCAAAAAAATCAACTTGTACTCCCTTCCTCCCCTAAAATTCGGACAACATATATGTCCTAGGGATGAGCTCACAAAACACCAACTTGATCTTTGTACAACATAAGCTCATTAAACCTTAAGGAATTTTAGCTAGTCTTGACCAAGACTTTCCTTAAAACCCTCATTGTATCTAAGACTTTCCTATGGCAATCTTGGACTAGTCAAGGAAGTATATATACATGCAAGACTTAGATGGAACACACACACTTTCATTTCACTTAAGAAAAACTACTCATTCTCTTTGTTTTCTCTCCATATCCCACGGCCAAATCAAAAACCCACAAACAATCCATACAAAATTTATTTACAACACATGCAAGTATGCCTACAACATATTTAAGATATACCAAGAAGGTTTGAAGGCTTGGTTAAGTATTTAAAAGGGTTAAGCAAGGAAAATACAAGATTAGGATTTACTTGGAATTAGGGTTTTCTTTGTATTGGAAGCTATGGTTTGTTTGCTAAATAAGGGTTTAGATAATATTGTTCATCACCCTACATCATATTAAGGTTATCTAAAAACTTTAATCTCTTTACTTTTGTGATTTTATGCATATATGATGTTTATATAGTTAATTACCATCTAAGAAACGTATCTACATGAAAAATGGATTTTTACTTGTAATCATGGTATAATATACTTTTACTTATGTTATATGGACGTTAATATAATGTTGTAATGGAAGTATAAGTATTTTACAAGTGAGGTTTATGTATAAAAAGGTATATATAAACTAGTGGTTTAAAAAGTTACTTAATGAGTTTATAAGTAAAAGTGATATAAGGACTTATTGATATTGTTATATTGGACAATATTTGGACAATTCATGGACTAAGGACCCTAAAAATGTAAGACATGTGATATAAGTTGTTGTAATAGACTTGTAACAAAGTGGTTAAACTAAAAAGTTATAAAAACTAGTTTTAATCACATTTTAATAAAAACCTCAAATGTTTCTGTTTTAATTCAAAAATAAAAGCATTTATTTTATATTTTTATAAGATACTACATGTCATGAGGATTCCAACCATATAAGGAACTTGAAAAACCGAGCAATAACGAAGGAGTTATGAATTACGCAAGTTTACAATTATAAATACTTTTATGAAAATAATTTTATAAAAGCTACTGTTAACATCAGGTATTTTATTTTGGAAAACATCATTAATTAGATATAACTTTTAATTACGAAGACGTGCTCGAAGGAATCACTAAAAACGGAGTTAAAACGAATAAGATACGACATTTACGAGTTTACGGCGATTAATTTTATAAAAGTATATGAACAGTAAAAATTACTGTTCACCAGTAGGTTGAAAATATGAAAATGTAATATTTTGATAACTCGTCTTAATACGAAAGCGTGAACATAAGAAACGGACTTAAAAAGATAAAGTTACGCCGTTTTCACTAAAGAGATATTTATAAACGTTTTCACTTTATAAATATAATTTCACTAATACGATTAGATAGTGATGTAGTTATATAGAATTATATATGTTATTAGTTAATCAAATTGCTTAGTACTTATACGACCTATAATCAATTAGGTTGCATTTAGACGTATTTGTGACGCATTTTCACGCATTTGATTTACATTATCGATTCACTCACTCGGGGTGAGTTCATAGCCCCACGTTTTACATTTATAATGATTTACAAGTTTTGGGGTGAGAAACATATGCATGTTTTACAATTGGACGCAAGTAGACATTTTACATTACGATTACGTGTTTGCTAAGTAGCGATAACCCTCTAAGCCCATTATCATGAACTGTCAATTACTTGTTGTAAGCGCGAATGTTATAAATAGATCTATTTGGGATTGACATCCCCGTATGGGGGAGTCATGCTCACTGTGCCGGTTTGCCAGACAACGAACGTATACCATGTCAGATTTGAGATGTTGCGGGTTAGAACATCATCACGGGCAATGTTGGCAATTTATATTGCAACTCATACATGTCGAGCTTTAGTGTCATGAGCTTAGGGAAACGTAATCACATTTTATGATGTTTGTATCTGTTGCATTATCATGGGGAAATCTTGCAGTCCTACATTATACATTTTACAAACCTATGAATTCACCAACATTATTATTGACAATATTAAGCAAAGTTTCTCAGGAATCAGTGAGGTACAAGACCAGGATAGTTGATGGTCGTATTTTGGAGAAGTCATATGCAATAAAGATTGGTGCATTACATATTGGTGAATATATTATGTTATGGACCGAAAAAACTTTGTATTATGTAACAAAGTACAGTGTGTGTTCGGACTTATGTAACAACAATTTAATAAATCCAATGTATCAGTTTTAACGACTTTTAAATGGTCGTTCTTATTTATATCTTGTGCTATTGATCTATAAAGTACCACCCCAGACCCATATTTCGTTGCGACCCAATTTAGGGGAGTTACAGTATTCATCATCAAATATTTATCATAACCCTAAATCAAACCTTGATCATGATCTCACTTCTCCTCTGTCGTTGTAGAGGTCGCCATGTCCTATTTGATAACATGACAAAGGATCAAACAAAGAAAGTGAGTCAAGTCCAACAACTTCTGTTTTGTGTAAACATAGTGCTACAAGAGAATGGCGGAGAACCATACACTAATGAAATATTCATTGAATTGCAAGCAAGTCTTTTTGTTGTTCATTGATATTTAATTTATATATTAAACTTGATTTAAACGCGTAATAACCAAATTATGCAATTGTTACATTTTTATACCGGACAGAAGAAAAATAAGGAACTTCAGGAACAAACAGAAAAACTTTTTGAAACTGACCAAGGAGTTCACTCAACATGTCATGCTAATGCTGATTGAACAGATGCGATCCAATGAGCAAAATCGGATAATCAAAACGGTAAATAATTTTATGTTGATTATTTTTGTGCATTCTTAATCAAATGTAGTAATGTTTCTGGTGTATCTTACTTTTATTTTGTTTTAGTTCGTTGTAGTCAACAATTTTACGTGGTTAATGGACTGATGAGTGGTGACTGTGACATGCAAAGCCTTTGCAGTTACAGTACTATGAGACAAAAGTTAAAGTTTTTTTGTAATTTGGCTGATATAAACAGTTGTTGATATACATATTAATCGCCAATGATTCTCAATAGGAATCCTAGTACCTCTTTATATAGATGCAGTAATATCAAAGAATATATGTTAATATCAATTTGTATATGAAATATTTTAATAGCGTATTATTGGTCCACGATACAGTATGATTCGAGTTTCAATGAGATGCAGTCGAAGCTTGAACAACTATTAAACAAAGAGAAGGCTGCTAGGGAAAAGTCTATAACGGATGCTAAAGAGGAGCAAACTAAGTCCAAGGCACAAAGCTGGTGCGTCATTATGTGACTCAAGTACGCAAGGAAGATGTTATGAACGAGTACTAAAATGCATTTGTGTTTTTGTATGTCAGTGACTAATTATAAAAAGGGCTCTGATTACAGTAGATACACTATTGCATGATTAATTATGTGTTGTTCTTATTTTGAAGTATTTACATAATGTCGTCAGTTTTTTAGCTCATCAAATTTTATGAAGTTTGAAAAAGATAAATCAGGAAGAATTGCCATTCTGCCATTTTATCTTTACGTAATGCGCACGGTGAGTGTTCCTCTATGCTTTCATACTATTCAATTCTACTTAACATGTAACTTTCGATATCATATGATTATAGCGATTCTGAGAGTTTCTTCTTGTGTTCAAGTTTTTCTTACTTAAGCCAGAATTGATATGAGTGAGCTTGATGGGGATTCTGAGGGTTTTCTTCAACATCATGTACGTGCATCGTTATCTTAAGTGTCGATTTGTATAAAGTAGCCTGTAATATATGTTGTTGTTTCGATGGAATATAATTTGAGTGTTTAAAATCTTTTTTTAGCTCTTTCTTGCTACAGGAAATGAAAGCTTATATTTGAGGTCTTATGCCCGATTTGGCTCAACTATGTGATATGCCAAGAAGGAGTTTATTGTTTGCGGTATACAAGAAGGAGTTTAGGGATATGGGTGGTTATTTAACCAATTCGGTTTAGGGCTATGATTCTTTTTCTTTAAGAAGTTGTTTCTTTCTACAAGTGATTTCTGGTTTCTCAGTCATCCAATTTAGTGGTCAAGAGGACTACTTATTTAGTAATTTGGTAAGTATAGCCTCAGAGAGAAGAGTTGTCATTTGTCATTTTAACGAGTTTAAAGGGAATGATGTTAGATTATTTGCTTCAGAGGACTATCGAGTGTTGCAGGTTGAATTATGGCTTACTGTGGCTCGATTAGAAACATTTGATGCTGCTAAGAAGGTGTTGAATAAAGCAAGAGAGAAGCTTCCTAAAGAACCCACAACAAAATTGAAAGAAGCTAATGGAAACACGCCCCTACGGCTTTACAGAGAAAAGAAGTTGAGATTGATCGTGAAAACATTTCCCGCTCCCTTGCCATGTATCGAGCAGAATGCTGGAAATACTAACATCGAAGGTGTGAACTCAACCAATGCTTGCTATGGTGGAACCGTGGCACTATTTAACCGTGTGAACTGGGTGGAAAGTAGTTCATGGGATGGACGATACAGGTTGGTCGTCTCCACAGACAGTGCGGTATATATATTGCTTATGTATTTCATTTTTAGTCTCGTTCTGAACCCATGCTGCTAAAAGGTTCAGTTCAAATAGCAAAATAAAACTTAACTATAAATAACTTTTACTAGGTGTATGCTGAAGGACCAGCTTGACCCACAGGAGGAGCAGGAGTTGTTGCTATGCTCATAGGCCCTGATGCTCCTATTGCATTTGAAAGCAAATTCAGGGCAAGTCATATGTCACATGTTTATGACTTCTACAAGCCTGACCTTGCAAGTGAATATCCGGTATTCCTCAATCCATCATCTACACTTGCATCTATTTAGATTAAAGCTCGAGTTTTTACAGGTTGTTAACAAATAGTGGTAGCCAAAATAAGAAGAAAATGGGTTATTTTGCACTAAAATTAGTGTATCGTTTAACACCCGGCTGTGTTTTCACTAACATTAGGGTTTTACCACATTTGTATGGTGATATGAAAATCTGTTACCTCCATACAAGTTTAGATTAGTTTTTAAACCTTGTGTTCTTATGCAATTTGTTATAGGTGAAACATTTGGCTACAAGAAATAGGGAGAAAGAGATTATACCAAAAGGAACATGAGTTGAGCGTATTTTAAGCGAGAGTTCAAAAGACACCATTGGCTAAACCAACAAAATGGAAATATGAGTGTTTGGATAATAGTAACATCCCCGGTAATGAGAAGAAATTCACAAGAAAAAAGTAAGCTCTTATTCAATTTTATTTTATATCAGCGATCTCTAATACTCATTTGCATTGGTATTAATTATAATATGAATTTCTTAGGACTAGCCGATTAGAGAAGAGTTGAAGAGCAAATAAGGCATTCATACTATAGGCACACCATCAGGTCCTTAAACTGTGTGGTTGAGTTTCCAAGGCCCTAAACTTCTTGGTTGACTATAAATACACCATTTATATGGTGCAGTTTGGTTTTATGGGTTATGGTCAAATTAGGTTTTCAGTGAGGTATTTGGCTTCAGTAAGGGATAAAGTTTCTGTGTGTATTGTTGGTTCTGTATACTTGGATAAGTTTATGTACAAGGATAACTCAGCACAGACTGGATGTTCTTATAGTTTTATAAAGGTATAGTGTTTACGTGGCAGTTTTTGGGTATTGATACAGTTAGTTATATGGTCTTGGGTTCTAAATATATAATGGTTTCAGGTTCTTCTATTATTTTAGTTTGTATTGGTTCAGTTAGTTTTAAAGTCTTAACGATTGGTCATGGTTCAGGTTTATTTGATACTGATGGTGCTTTAGTGAGGTATTTTTGTTCAGTGGATATGCATTCAGCGGGTAATACAGTTTCTGTGAGCTATGAGGCTTTAGTTGGTAGGTTTAATTATTCAGTGACTTATATGGATTCACTGTCTTTTTGGATGTGTGTTTTGAAAGTGATTATGTGAGTTCGAATAATCCGGATTAGATGATAAGGCTCATAGAATTGGCTGCAAAAGATAGTATTTGGCTTTAATTTTACTATCTTACGTTGCACTAATAATGGTTGTACCATTATTGGTTAGTGTGTATTTTCATTTGCTTATATTTTGTGCGATTGTATTTGGACTGTATAGACGTAGGCCAAAACCAGCATGTGGAAATAGTCAAATTGCATTTTACTTATTAATTTTCAGAGTTCTAGCTATAAATATCTTAAAACAAGTTTTGGCGCACCATGGCCTGATTATCTTCATTAGTTGTGCTTCAAATATGGCATGATTATCTTCATTTGCCGTGCTTCGAATAATAGTCCTCTGAATAAATATCATTTTGCTCTGCAGATTATGCACTTGCGTGGTCAGCTCTACGTTCTTAAGCGATGCAAAGATTATGTACTTAAGAGACATGAAAGCCTCGATCGGCTTTCGGGTGGGATAAGGCGCATTATTTCATGGCTTAAGCCAATTGCTTATACATCATTCATAGGTTCAAGGTCTATATTTTCTCTCAATTTCTCAATTCAGAACAGATGATTTGCACATAATAAAAAATCAAATATAATGATCAGAATATGGACGTTAAACCACTCTTGAATCGCATAAAACTCAAATAATTTTATACAACTTGGAAAAGATGAACACCAAAGATCATACACAACTACACAAGCAGCAGACAGCTATTTGAGCTTGAATATTTAACTTTGTCAAGTTCGAGTACAAAAAACAATCTCAAAATATAAATCTCACTTTTATTTTACGTATACTTATACTCCAATTTCCATTAACACCACAAAATACATATGTAATCAAGACTTCAAAAGATCAAGAAGTTAAAAAATCAGCTAAACTTCCAATGTACGTGGGTAACCCTTTATAAAAAAAAACTGAACTCTATCTAAGCTCACTTGATTTAAACTTTGTCAAACTTGCTAAATATTTTCAACATATATATTTTATTGACTTTCTAGAGACAAGTTTGAGCCTGCATCATGAAAGCTTGTCAATCGGGTTCAAGCCTAACATAGGAACTCCTATTCAAACTCAAGCTTGTCGGAGCTCTTTTGTAGTCCTAGCTTCAGCATCCCATCCAAGGCTCCAGTAACCAAGAAAAGAAATATCACTGGTTTAGCAGATAACTTTATAAGCTACGAATTTTCAGAACGGAAATTATGATACACGTCTAGATTGATTCAATCTTCTTATAAAAGCATAAAATTTACTTAGATTAACATGGGGGAATTTCAATATAGAACAAAAATACAAAAATACTCCACTTATTCTTGCTGTATTTATTTGCCATAAAAGTGATAAAAGAAACCCATATTTGCTCATTTTAGAGAATCACAAGGATCAAAATACAATATCTCAACTGATGCCAAATCAAAAAGCTCGAAAAGGGAAATTTTATGCTGATTTAAGAGCTTTAACCGCTTTCTCTGCTGCATCATCTAGGTCTTCTGCCGTGATCAATGCCATCCCACTTTCCTGTATATCCAGAGGCATTCTAAAATTGTTATGAAGTGCCAATATACCTTGAGGATCCAAAACTACATAATAAACTGAAAATATACCTTGAGGATCCTCTTCCTTTGATCAACGTTTTTGCCTTCAAGACGAACCACGACTGGTACCTTCAACGAGACCTACATACAACAAAAAAAGTTGAATCTTTTCATTAATATCTGATTTGTCCTGTTACCCGACGATTATGCCCTATCTACTATAATTGTTCTCCTATGGTTGGTGACATCCTAACCTGTCTAAACAGATATGACAAATCAAAACTATAAATAGAGCAGCGGGTAAGTATTAGCAATCAAGAGCATGAGGATGTAATTATTGCACTAAATTTAATGCAGACTCGTGTGTTTAGCAGCGATGACAATCCCACTAGCAACTCTATTGATCGTTTATAAACATAATTTTATTAATGCTCTATATTCTTGATGCAATTGCATTAATGAACTCTTAATGTTTAAGATATATAGTTTACACTTAGTATTTTTGTTTACTTGTCTGTATGTAGGAGCGCCTTTGGATGGCAACTGCCACTGCTCAAATTTCTTAGACTGTTGCCTTTAGGTCACGGGACAGATTACAATTACAAAAATCACTTTGGAAGCATAAAGAAATTGATCATACCTTGGCAGACGCTGTCATGGAGTTCTGGCACACACTGCAGTTAAATAAATATGTTAAAGTACTTTCGTAATCAGAAAATAATTCCTCTTTTCTTGAACACGACATTTCTATTTCAGTGTTTCAAATTACAACATTTTTATATTTCGGTGTTCTAAAGTATAGCATTTTCTATTTTAGTTTGCTCTATAAATACAAAGAATATCTTTTCTTTTTGGACAGGTTCCTTCCTTACTTTACTCATTTAGCCTTTGGTAACCATTATGAGACACTGGTACAATTTGTTGTCCACGTAGTATTTAAACTGTCTTATTAAGCGGTATTTAGTTATTACGTATATCTATACTTTAGTTTATGCATGACATATCTAAAAATATACTTGGGTATTTAGCCTTTGGTAACCATTATGAGACACTAGTACAATTTGTTGTTGTCCACGTGACTGTCTTATTAAGCGGTATTTAGTTATTACGTATATCTATACTTTAGTTTATGCATGACATATCTAAAAATATACTTGGTTGGGTATTTAAATTAATCAAATAGTACACAGCTATAATTTAGTTCATGCTACAAATTGTAAAGAACACACTTGGTTGGGTATTTGTTAGTATAAATTAATGATTGCTTTCGTGGTTTAGTTGATGCAACGAGAATTAGAATGAATCAACAAAACACCAAAAACCATTAGGAAGCTAGACTACTGACATATCTTTAGATCAAAGATGAAACTTTTAGCACCATCTCAAATATGTAAGGGTAGCAAAATGAGCAACACTACAACATTCGATGCTTTCCCCAGCAACATTCCGACCATTTCGCCAGCGACATGTCGCTGGGGAAATCTATCCCCAGCGAAATGTCGTTGGGGAAAAGTTGATGGGGTAAGCTCGATGGCAAAACGTTCCCCAGCGACAATCCCCAGCGAAAAGTAGGCCCCACGTATTTTTTGGTCAAGGAATTGGTGCCACGGTGGCAGTAGATTCCCCAGCGACATGTCGCTGGGGAAACTTCTGATTAAAACCAAATATTTAAAGTTAATAATAAAATCTTAAGTTAATTGCACATTTTCCCCAGCGACATGTCGCTGGGGAAAATTCCCTTTGAGTTTGACTTTTCAACGCTTTTCACCTCGAGAGTTTTGTCCTTTAGCGGGATTTTCCCCAGCGACATGTCGCTGGGGAAAAGTCTGCAATTTTTTTTATATACAGCCTGCACAGCAGCATTTCCAGATTTTTTTTTTTCGGAAAAAATATGCCTGCACAGCAGGCATTTCCAGATTTTTTCCGGAAAAAATCTACCAAAACCTGTATACACTCACCACAACTTGTACCAAAACACAAATACAAAGTAAACGCATCTCGCAGAGTCAAGATTTCAACTATAAAGATAAATTGATCTATGGTTGAGTTAAAAAGAGTGCACACATCTTAATCATTAATTTATTCCTGGGAGTGAAAAGTTCACAAGTTGTAAGTATAAGAGCTTAATCATTTGGACTTATATTGACAATGATCTTGTTTAATAGCTTTGTTTAGTCTAGTGAAAAGTCAGGGAAGACGAATTTTCCTCTTTTGTGCTCTATTAATCGGGAGTAGCCTATTTCAATGAGCCTAAAAGTTGCAAAATTGCAATGATTGCCATTAATGTGTTTCCATGAGATTAAATGTTGAGAAAAAAGCTTAAGTTGTTTAAAAAGGTGATTCATAAAAGGTGAAAACAAGGGCATTTTGGGAACTTGATAGTTTACAAAGTGTACACTTGATAACATTGCGTGAGGACACGGCAATCCTTTAGTTTGAGGAATTTTGATAAGTGCTTAATTATACATATAAATTACCCGGAATTTTGCCAAATAAAAGCCAAGAAAATGCCAAAAGGATAGAAAAATGTGTGCTTTTGTGTCTATTGTGCAAGAAAGGATAAAAAAGGACAAAAAGAAGCAAAAACAGTAAAAAAACCGACAAGAAACGGAAAAGACAAGACAAGAGTGAAGAATGAAAGACAATCAAAAGCCGGATCAGCCCGATACAGCAAGAAAGAAAGCCAAAATGAAAGTCAAATGTTGACAAGTGTGCAAAGTTTAAAGGCTCATTTAGAAGTTTTAAATTCAAGGGATTAAAGTTGTCAAAAGATGAAAGTTGATTTTAAAGGAAAAATGGAAGTTATGAAACGCAAGGGCTACAAGGGCCAGAGTTGAAAGTGCAATATTTGAAACTTCTTTTACACTACAAAGAAGGAAATGAAACGCAGGGACCATTTTTGCTATTACTCCAAACATTTAAACATAACACGCGGCTTAAAACTTCTCCAACCGTTTCCCAACTGAATTTCCCGCCAAAACCACAACAATCTCAACCTGCCAATTTCCCCTTTCCCCGCTCCTCTACATCTCATAACCTCGTATTAAACTCATCACACCACGTCATTCAACCCACGTGTCAGCATTCCATTGGCCCAAACACCTCATCGAAGTACATCTAACGGTTTAAAATCAATCTCAATGGATCCGACGGCTAGAAATGATCAAGCTCTCAACCTCTCTTCTTCAATTCTCTTTAAATAGGACGATTAGGGCTCATTTGAGTTAGAAGTTAGTTTGAGTTTTGATTTTCAGTTTGTAAATTTTCTTATTTTTAAGCATTTTCATTTGAGTTTGTCAAATTAAGCTTTAAATACTTGTACCTTTGTTATTTCAACTTGTACTTAATCATTTTGAGCAATATAATTCAGTTTTTGAGTTTCAATTGTTTTTTATTTCAATTTTAAGCTGTTTTCACCTTAATAAGCTCTCAATAAGCTCTTTTGAGCTTATTCTTGTTCATGAACTCAAATTCAGTCAAAAACTTATTAAGAGTCATTCATTAACTTGTTTTGTTCATTTTACATCAATCATGACCACTTGAAGTCATTTGATTCAGTTTTGGAAGCTATTTGAAGAATAAGCTAATTTTAACTTATTGATCTTTAAGCTCATTGGTTTAGAGGCTAATGAGCCATTAGGTTCAGGTTTTAAGCCACTCACTCAGATAGAGTGGCTTGGTTCTTAGATTACAATAATTTCAGGTTACGTATTCTTAAATTCATTTTAGCTTATTCATTTAGCTTATTACTTTAATTTTCTATGTGCTTTATTCTTTTCAAATTAGCTTAGTTAATATAGAAATGCAAATGTTTAAGCTAGTGTTAGTTAAAATCCATTTAGTTTCATCTTTTTACTTTTAATCTGTCAAAGTAGTGTAAGTAGCTAGGAGAGAAAGTAGCTTAATCCTACTCATAAGCTGTAGGTTTAAAAGCTTAAATAGCTTTATTAGTCTAGTTTAAGTAGAAGTGGATAAAAGGTTTTAGAAGATTTAGCTTTAAAATAAATTTTTAGTTCAAATTAGTTTTGACAGTCAAAGTAAAGTAGTGTTTGGATTAAGCCACATTTGACTCCTAAAGTCAAAGTAATCCTGTCAAACCTTTTACATAGTTTAGTTAAGTCATTTTAACAAATTTAGAACAGGTTTCAAAGTTTAGATTATAGAGATTTCAATTTTAGAGTGTAAAAATTTTGCTAAGCACCAGGGCAGTTTTCTTGTTCAAGTAATTTTAGTGTTAGGTGATTCAAGGTATTTTAGAGTCTAAGCTTAGTTAATACAGGTTTAAATACATGTATTGAGTTAGTGTAAGAGTTTTTAAGGTGGTACTCTATTCAGTTTTGGCATTTGAGTTGATGCCCAATAGCACACAACATATTTTGCTATCAACAACAACAATTGCTTATTTCTATTTTAATAGTAGCTATTTTAGGTTCAACAAGTTAAAGAGTTGGGATTTAGCTTTTAGCATTTCTAGAATTCCATTAGCTTATTACATTTCATCATTTAGTTTTCATTTACAAGCTTTAGATTAGCTTAAAATCACTTACAAAAAGTGGTGAGGCAGCAGTTTAGGATTTTAGTTTATATCCTTTTTGAATTTTTATTTCTAGGTGAAATCTTGAAGAACCTTTTATCTAGGTTAGTCTTACAACCATATAATAGCTTATATTAAAAAACTCAGCTTCTAAGATTTAGAAATAAGCCAGTTAGCTTATTAGGTAAAGCAAAACAACAGCTTAAGCCTGAACTTTAGCTTTTTGATATTAAATTTCTCATTATTTTTGTTAAGACTTAGCTTATCTCTTTTTAGAAACATTAAGCACACATCTTAAGCTACATATAGTTTCTTTTGTTTTTTTCATTTTCATCTAGTAATAAGCTAGAAATAAGCCATTGTCTAGAAAAGCTCTTAAACTCCTTGTTTCTGTAACTCAGAACTAAAGGCTTATTTTCTAGTTTATCTAGTAGACAAAAGTAGAAAGTGCCTTTATTAAAGTTGTTTAGAATAAGCTCCTTTATAAGTTTGTAGTTTTAAGTTTTTGCTGAAATTCAATTTTTTAATAAGCAAAAAATAAGCTAGATCGCAAGGTTTGTTTTGTAATTTCTTGATAGTTAAAGGGTACACGTTTTTACTAGATAACTAAGAAAGTTGCACAAATCACTTTTAAACTAACAACTAAGCAAGATAAGCACTAAACATACTGATAAAGCACAAATAAGTAAACATAAGTAACAAATAAGCACTATAAGCAGTTCTGCAGTAAATAAGAACAATAAGAAAAAGAGAGACTTACAACACCCTTGCTCAAAACAGGGTCAAACAACGAATCTACAAGCTCTAGCTTGTATAAAACAAGCTAGTGAGAGTCCATAAGCCCATCCAGAACTGGCTTATCATCCATAAAATAAGCTGTGGTGTATTTGAGTGTGGACTTTTTAGTGACTTTACTTAAATTCTTAGTATTTGAGTTTAAGACAAATGACTTATATGATTTTATAAGGCTTAAAACATATTAAGCTAAGCTTTTAACAGAGGAGAAACAGAGAATCAAGAATTAACTTAAAAACTCCAAATTTGCATTAAAACTTGAAAGTGTTACAAAGCTGAAAGTAAAAGCTGTAAATGACTTTAAAAACTGAAAATTAAACTTAAGATATTCTAAAATTAACTAGTTACTAACATGCCTCAAAGGCTTACAAAAGGCTCTATTTATAGCCGAAGTCTTCATCTCTTCGACTTGCAGCTTGTGTTTCTTTGTAGAGACAAAAACCAAGTGTGCTTGTTGTGTGAGGAGATTCTAAAACAAATCCCAGCCTTCAATTTCTTTTGTGCTTCTTTGGAGTCAATCTCAGCCATCGAAAATACTTTGGGAATGGTGAGGGATTGCCAACTTGGCACTTATACAGCTGGGGGGGTTGATAGAGTGGTTGAAATGATTTATCTAGGGTGTTGAGTGGTTTTGCAGGGTAGAAGTATGGGAAGACATCCCTACTCTGTACCTGGGTTTTGTTTTGGGCGGGAAGAATGGAGTTTGGGTAGGTTGGCAGTTTTGGCCCCTCGCTCTTATAACAAACTTTGCCCGGTTTGCAATTTCGACCCTTGTCTTTTTCTTTTGTAATACAACTTGAGGTTTGGCAGTTTTAGTCCCTAAAGTTGTATTTTCTTTATGTGTCTGACTTTTGACTTTGACTGACTTTGGCTTTGGATTGACTTTGTCTTTTCTACCCCGTGCTTGGTTCGGTGGTTTTTTGGCTTTCTTTTTGAATGTCCGTTTCCTGCACAATACAAATACAAACATACAAATACAATGTATTTTTGGTACGTTTTTAGTCATTTAAGTCCGTTTTTAATGGAAAATGGTATGTGTAATTAAGCACATACCAATAGTCTATCACTTCCTGAGTAGTGTGCCTTCCTACACCGAACTGACTCGATGTGACTTTATTAGAACACAATTCTCACATTAATCAAGCTTACCTAGACTTTTCTTTCCAAACAACCCTTGTTTTTTCAGCACCCGTAGTCCCGCCTTGCTAATATGTCCTAGTCTTTTGTGCCAAACCTACGCAAGACTGTCTTTTTCTTCAACACTAGCATTAAGCTCACCTGCCATTGCATGGCCATCCAAAGAGTATACGCAATTATCCCTTTTTATTTCAGATAGAATAGCACTGGAACCATTAATCACCTTGACTTTGTCCAACTGCAATTTTATGGTATGTCCCTCTTTTTTAAGAGTTTCTAGCGATATCAAGTTTCTTTTCAAGTCAAGAATATACCTGACATTGTGTAACACAAAACTTGACCCATCTTTCAGTTGTATCCTCACCTTGTAACACCCCAAAAATCTGCTAGCAGCGGAATGGTAACAATGGGGTGCTACGTCAAAGTATAACAAACAAGATATAGGAAACGACCTCAAAAGAGACGTTTAAATAAAATTTAAGCATCAACTTATTAGGCCCATTGTAACATTATTTTAAAGAATGAAAATTTTAACTGTAGAACTTTTTGCAACATCTTTATATCATAGATCATAAGTTCTTAAAGTTAGGAATGCGTTGCTTAAGTTGAACACCTACCTAGGGCCTCGCTCCCTAGAAGGAATATCATAACCAACGACCGTTGTTCTTAGTTGAAAACCACCCCGTTTGCTTAGCGTAGTGGGAAATCACATCAATCACCTTCTTCGCTAATATGGCTAAGGATACGTTGTCTTAGTTTGAACCCCCACCTATACCTCGCTTCCTGTGAGATATCACAACACACCGAATCCCTAGAAGAAAGATAGTCTATTTGAACCCCACCTCGTGGTAACGGAGTGGGAATATCACCACACATCATTTACTTGCTCCATAATACTCAAAATGTATGCTTCATTGGCATAATTTCAATATTCATGCATTTTTGCATTCATATTTCATTCATGCTTCTTTGGCATTTTATCTTTCAATATACTAAGAACAGAAAAACCTCGCTTTAAAGAATCAAGTTACAAATTTGAAGCTTTTTCTAAAAACATCGATTGACTTAGTTGAATTGAAATGAGCACGTATGATTAGGTGGATTAGAAGCTAATGGGAGAAAAAAAACCACAAGTTACTCATATAAGTTTTAGAAGAATCTTGCTCAGCACATAAACTTATATTTAACTCTATCACTTCTTGTTCTTCACCTTATTAAAATTCGAAACACAGAATTCGTGAAAGCTTAGCCTACAAGCAGTAAGTTGAGGAACTAGCTAGGGCTCAACACGCCCGATCGAGTCAAAAATTATTCTCATTCTACCCATTAGGAAAGTCGAAACTGTGACAAAACACTTATTTTATTTTTGAAAATTTTTAAATTTTTTCATTTTTTTTTTTTGCAAAAATTTGGTGGTAAAAACGGGATTACGTGATAACAACGGCTGCAGGCAAAAATCAAATCGAAGATCCCCCCCATACTAGAACTAAACATCGTCCTCGATGTTTTGAAAGGGGCACCTACGTAAATCTAAGGCTGTTTATTAAGTGTGCCAAAAGATAAAACGTTAGTCGATTAGATTTGGATATTGGATTCCCAAAATGAAGCTGAGGATGTGAAACTCTTGATAAAAATACAAGCACGAGAGTTCTTCACAATCCGGGCAATCCTGGACAATTAACAACACAAACACGAAACACGGGTAATGGAAGAGGCGAGCCTCCACACAACAAGAAAACACTTATTCATTTCTACATAATACTACGATAAGCATGGGGTGCCTCCCACGAAGCGCTTGTTTAAGGTCGCTATGCTTGACCCGTCCCCCGAATTTATTGGCCCATGGGGAACGTCTGGAGATCTGGGACTACCAATTGTGGTACGTCCCCTCCAAAGTAGTGCTTCAAACGGTGACCATTTACTTTGAAATTTGGCCCGGAGTTTTGGGATAACTCGACAGTGCCATATGGAAAAACTTGGGTTACAGTGAATGGTCCACTCCAGCGGGTCTTAAGCTTGCCTGAGAAAATCTTTAATCTAGAGTTAAAGAGGAGGACTCGATCACCGACGTTGAAAACGCGGCGGTTTTATTTTAGGATCATGGGAGTCATGGATTCTCTTTGTTTTCTCCTTGTAAATTAAAGAATTCTCGTAGGCATGATCACGAAGTTCATTAAGTTCATTGAGTTGAACTTTTCTGTGATCACCCGCGGTTTTGATATCAAAGTTGGTATGCTTAAGGGCCCAGTAAGCTTTGTGCTCGAGCTCGATCGGAAGATGACATGCCTTCCCGTACACTAACTTGTATGGAGTACACCCGATGGGTGTTTTGTAAGCTGTGCCTGAAAGCCCAAAGTGCCAACTAAATTATCCGACCAAGAGGCACGATTTTCACCCACGTCCTTTCAAGAATACGATTCAAACCACGTTGGAAACCTCAACTGTCTACTTGTTCGTGGGAAGATACCGGTGGGAGACGAAGAGGACTCCGTATATAAGCATGACCTTTGCAAATTGGTCATTGCAAAAATGGGTTCCGCGATCACTTATGATTGCACGATGGGGTAACCGAATCTGCGAAGAGTAGATTTAAGAAAATTTGCAAACAGACTCGTGGTGTCCATTGGTGGGGAGCGCTTTTGCTTCAACCCATTTTGATAAATAATCAACGGCCACGAGTATATATTTGTTCCCTCTTGAAGACGGGAACGGCCCCATAAAATCAATGCCCCACATGTCAAAGATTTCGCAAACTTGGATAGAGTTTTGTGGCATCTCATCACGTTGCGAAATTTTGCCTTGACGTTGACAAATGTCACATCGGGTGACAAAGTCGTGGGCATCCTTGTAGATCGTGGGCCAATAGAAACCTGAATCGAAGATCTTTTTTAAGAGTAATTGGCGACCTGTATGTGTCCCCGGTGGGTCCACTGTGGCAAGCTTTAAGAATGTCAAAAGCTTCTTGCCCTGAAACACAACGCCGAATCACTTGATCCGCACATATCTTAAACAAGAAGGGGTCGTCCCAAAAGTAGTGTTTGACGTCTTTGAAAAACTTTCTTTTCTGCTGAGACGACATCCCTTTGATCACAAAATTCCCCGCATGGTAGTTTGCAAAATCGGCAAACCACGGGGCATTATCATCACCATGAAAAGTAACCATCCCAAGTGTCTCGAGAGGAAATGTTTCCGTAATTTCCTTTTTCTCGAGCTCACTTTGATGGGGATTTTCAAGTCTAGAAAGGTGGTCTGCGGCGAGATTTTCTGCTCCTTTTTTATCACGGATAACGACATCAAATTCTTGGAGCAGCAAAATCCACCGGAGCAATCTTGGCTTAGCAAGCAAGTATTTGAGAGCCGAATGGTCCGTATACACTATGCTTTTGGACAAGACAAGATATGGCCGGAATTTCTCGAAAGCATACACTACGGCAAGTAATTCTTTTTCCGTTGTAGTGTAATGTGCTTGAGCCTCGGTCATAGTTTTGCTTGCATAGTGTATTGGCTGGAAGTGCTTGGTCTTACGTTGCCCTAGGACTGCCCCAACAGCAAAATCACTTGCACACACTATGATTCAAAGGGCAAGTCCCCAATCGGGAGCAACAGAATTGGACCTGTTTTAAACTTCATTTTAAGAGATTCAAATGCTTTGATGCATTCCTTTCCAGAAGAGAAATGGAGTTATTCCTGGTTATTCAAGGAGGTGGGTCATAGGCCGGGCGATTTTGGAAAAATCCTGAATAAATCGTCGGTAGAATCCGGCGTGACCGAGAAAACTGTAATACCCTTTACGGTTGTGCGATGAGGTAATTTTATTGCAATGACATCAAACTTTGATAAATCAACCTCAATCCCAGACATAGAAAATCTTATGGCCAAGGACTAACCCTTCCATAACCATAAAGGTGGCACTTTTCCTAATTTACACAAGATGGTGTCTTCACTACCTTTGGAGCAATTTGGTTAAAGGGAACGCAGAAGGAGAAGAAAACACCAAAAACTGAGAAATCATCCATGAAGACTTCCATGGTTTTCTCAATCATATCGTGAAAGATTGCAACCATACACCTTTGGAACGTGCCCGGTGCATTACATAACCCAAAAGGCATGTGACGATAGGTAAAAGTCCCGTAAGGACAGGTGAAGGTAGTCTTTTCTTGATGAAGTGGGTCCCAATCGGGATTTGAAAGTATCCGAATTCCCGTCCAAAAAGCAATAGTACTCATTCCGGTTAAAATCTTTCCAGCATTGATCCATGAAGTGGTAAAGGGAAATTGGTCTTTAACGATGTGCAACATTGAGTTTTCGTTAATCGATGGAAACTCGCCATCCCGTCACCAACCTAGTGGGTATTAATTCATTTTCTCATTTTTTCCACCTCGGTTATGCCCTCCCTTCTTAGGACACAATAACCGGGCTTACCCAGGATGTCAAGATAGGGTAAAAAACCCGGCATCAGAAGTTTGAATAACTTCTTGCTTAATAACCTCATTGATTTTGGGGTTAACAACTCTTCTTTGATGATGAAACTAGGGTTTGGCATTTTTATTTCCGAATTCAAAAATCTTATGGGTCAAAACTATGGATCAATCCCCTATAATATCAGAAATCTTTCCAAAATTGCATGTTTGTGTGACTTAAGAACCATGACAGGCGGTTTTATCCTCATCTTTCAAGTTTTATAGTCATTATGACGTTAATTTTTGTCCATCACCCTCCCAAAAACCATACTTAAGATGGATGGTAAGTCTTATGAGATCAAGGTCGGGAGGATCTTCACAAGGGAAGAATTAATCATTTTCAGCACATTAATTTCACACACTGTTACGGAGGGAGATTAGGGTCACTATTGATTACACATAACAATTCCTCATGGTAAACAGTATCTCCCTTCAGAATTCCATAGATCCGCAACACCTGGTTTAATTAAATCATCATGTACAAGACATTCATCGATCCTCTTCCATTAGAAAAACACTTCCTCCGAAGGGAGTGAAAGATGGAGAGCGAAATCGAATCATAAGGTCCGACGTAGAAGTGGGATTGCCACTTCAAAAATTTCAAGTACTTCATTGAATCATATTCTTCCACAAGCAATTTCAATAACATCGACTCGGTCAACCCGATTCCATGATAAAGAGAGAAAAGTCTTAGTATCACCAACTTTGAATGTCTCGGATTGGTCATGTGCCTAAGGGTCCATTGTTCACCCCGAGAACATCGATCAAGGCACGTGCCGTCCCTCAAGAAAGGTCTTCCTAAATTAGGGGAACCCGAGGATCAGCAACGTAAGCAACACCACAAAATTGGCACGGGAAAGAAAAGAAAACTTCCAACATTTCACGAAAACATCCCGCGGATGCCGTGGGAGTAGAAAACGTTCGGTCGGCAAGTTCAAGTATCATTCGGTTTTGGTCAAAGCTGGGAGACTTAGTTCTTTCCAAATGGAGAGAGGCATTAGGTTGAAGCTTAGTCACCGAGAACGGCCCAGGGTAAGCAATCATTCCACCTCCGGAAAATACACGGAATAAGAAATCTTCCGGTGTCTCCAAGTTTCTCGGGGAAACTTTTTTAGGATAACCGCCGAGCAATTCTCGTTTACCGGTGTCTTTGTCAACTCAATCATCTTATCCTTGTCATTGAGGAGCTTTCTAAACATTGGTGCAAATTTGGGCATGTGTAGGAGAGCGTCCGCGAAACTTAGCTCGAAATGGAGATTCCGAAAAATCTCCATAAATTTTGAAGCTAGAAGATTGTCTTTTTCACGGAGCTTTTCTTTGTTGGCCCTTGAAGGATAAGGCAAGGTTGGTTTAGTCTTTGAAGCAACAACGGGCTCACCAATTTGGTCATTAGTTTGGACCACTGGAGGTTGGATGTTTTCGGTGCTTGGTTGCACCGTATCCTTTGTCACCTCGGGTTCATTTTCCTTCTCTTTAGGAGGAGAAGAAATTTGAGGTCCATTATAGGAAACACCGCTTCGGGTAGTGATTGCTTTCACATCACCTTTCGGGTTAGCAATGGTGTTGCTTGGAAGAGAACCCGAACCCGAAGTAGAAGCGGTATTACTATTTACGAATTTGGTGATCAGGTCCGTTATATTTGCCATTTGATTTTGCATATTTTGCATAACCGCGTCATTAGCTTTGACGTAGTTATCAAAATCGGGCTTAGACACACCTGGTGCTGGTGGAACTGGAGCTTGGTAAGCTGGAGCTTGAAAAGTCGGGGGTTGATTAATCTGGGGTTGGTAAACTTGTCCTTGATTGAAATTATTACCCCGATTTTGGTTAAAATTGTTCCCCCGATTTTGGTTGAAATTGATCCCCCGATTTTGGTTGTTTTGATGGTTTTGCATAGGAGGAAAACCGGGAGGTCGAATTTGGTTAGCAACCATCTGAGGTCGGTAACTGGCATTCCCTTGGTTGTAGTTAACTGCGGCGGCTTGTGACACGTATTCTTGGATATTGTCACGATAAATGTTGCCATCGGTGGCTGGACAATTTTGGTAAGAATGACCTCCCCCACAAGTTACACAACTTTGCTCAACCGCTTTTACGGGAGCGGGAGCTGGAGTTTGGTTTTTCTTATCGAGAATCAATGCTCTAACCATATCTTTCAGCTCAGCAACATCGGATGAAACTGCTGGGGTAGAAGAGCTCGTACTCACTTTTGAAACAATGGCCTTGCTTCGTGATTGACGAACTTTGGACTTGCTCTCGATGATTTTTAGGCATTCTCGAGGCATTTTATCCAGAAAGTTACCACCCGCAGCGGAGTTCAATGAATCTTGATCATTTGAATTTAGGGCATTATAGAATGTATCGAGTTGATGCAATTCTGAAAACCCATGATGCGGGCATCCCCTAAGAAGATCATTGAATCGGTCCCATGCCTCGTAAAACGTTTCATCAAATTTTTGTTGAAATCTTGTGATTTCATTTCGAAGATTTGTTGTTTTAGAGGGAGGGAAGAATTTGTTAATGAATTTCGAAACAAGATCATCCCATGTAAGAATCGATTGAGGGGGCTCTTTTTCAAGCCAAATCCGGGCTGCTCCCTCGAGGGAAAATGGGAAAAGCATAAGCTTAACCGACGTACTCGGGACGTTCGGGAACTTCATCGTAGAAGTGATCTTGTTGAAATATCGGATGTGAGCATGTGGGTCTTCTTTATCGTGTCCAAAAAATTGCTTGTTTTGAACAAGATTAAGTAGACCATGCTTGATCTCAAAGTTGTTCGCGGTAATTTCGGGAACAACGATCGCATCCTCGTAACCCTCGGTGGGTGCTTCGAGCAATTGCGCCATAGTACGATTATCATCCATCGTAACTATGGGAGGATTGTTATTTGGTTTCTCAAGATTGGGTGATTCAACAGAAGTTTGTCGGACTTGTTGTTGTCGACGTTTACGGGCTTGAGAACGAGTGCGCATGCACAAAATAGAAATATAAAAAGAAAATTTACACTAATTTTTTTTTGGTTTTTTTTTGGTGATTTATTCACAATGTATTTTACCGGACAATGAGATAAGACAACTTCTACCAAATAATCTACTTACTTCACGGTAGCTCTCAAAAAGATAAACGCACAGGTGAGCGGAGGAGTAGGAATAGCGCGAAGCTTATTTCTCCTTTCGGGTCGTAGTTCCTCGGAACAACCCTCCTTATACCCACTTTATAGTTTGTTAATCAAATCGAGGTGAGCCGTACGTTGTAAGAGACACAAATGGCAAGTTTTTAAATCTTTTGTTCGAGTTGGGAACCAACAAGTTCACCGGAAGTTATTATGATAATACCTCAATTGAGAATATTATATTTTGGTATTTTTACCAATTTGTGAATTTTATTTCTTTTTATGGAAAATGTTTTTATATTTTTGGTTTTTCTTTTGTTTTTATATGATAATTATACTAATAAAAGAAATTGAAAAATATTTTTGTACTTTTTATATTTTTGTAGAAGAAAATATTCACAGATTTAAACACAAATTCTCAATACGTAGCGATAATCTTTTTCACAGCCTCCCCGGCAACGGCGCCAAAATTTGACTCGCTCGTTCTCACACCTTTTTATATACCAATAAATATCAACACACAAAAAGGATCAGAATCCGCGAGACCAATGAAACCGGAAGCAGTATAGGGTGTCTCCGGGTCGTTATGTCCCAACGAGGCTAGAGATGGAAAATCGAAAGACGATTGATGATTGATGTTTGAATATGACAAGGAATGATTGGGATTGAGCACTAAACCTATTTAGCAAATGTACACAAAGATAAACAAGGAAAAGAAGCTAGAACAAGCATAAAAGCTAGAAATAGTGAAAACACCTAAAAGTTTGAAAGTTAAAACACAAATAAGCTCAAATAGGCTTAAGACAGAAAAATAAGCTGAACTAACTCTAAATAAGAAAATTCAACATGCAATTAAGCTAAATTAAACAAGAGAAACACAGTACTAACAGTATTAACTACCAGTACTAACTTAGAGTTAGTACTGCTAGCTTTAAGTTAGTACTGTTAGCTTAAGGTTAGTACTGCTAGCCTTAACAAAACACAATTAAACAAGAAATAAGCAAATAAGCTAAAACAGATATTTACCTAACCCTAATAAGCACTCAGTAATAATAATAAGCTACAATGGCAAATAAGCTAAAAAGCTACAAACTGGTACACTATTGAAAATACTTTGAAAAGGAAAATAAGCTTAAATAAGCTTACCCCTAAAGACAGTAAAGGAAAATGGTTTAATCTACCCTAAAAAGCTAAGACATCTTAAATAGAGCAGAAAATAATAACGCTGATAAGCTAAAATTGAAACCACCAGTTACTAACAGTTTTTAAACTAAGCGTACAAACTTAGAGTTAGTATTGGTAGCTTTAAGTTATACTGCTACCTTATTATGGCAACATACACCAATCCAAGACAAATGAACCAACGGCACGCGCACTAACTAACTTGTGAAGATGTACGTACTCCAACAGAAATAAAAGACCTCGAGCGCCTATCGTTTCCCCAAACACCATTCTCTACTAAGCACAATTACCAAACAAACAAAAACATTTCCAAAAATCAATTATCTCTTATTCACAACTTATATTAAAAACAAACATATATCAAAATAACGAAGTTAAAACACATATAGGCAAATTTCACTCTCCAATGACTCAACACTTTACATAAGCGGAATTAAGTCGTAACATGTTAAACTTATATCTAACAGTTTTATCATATGAACTAACAGTACTAACTAAGAAAGTGATACAAACTACTTTTAAACTAACAACTAAACAAGATAAGCACTAAACATACTGATAAAGCACAAATAAGTAAACATAAGTAACAAATAAGCACTATAAGCAGTTCTGTAGTAAATAAAAATAATAAGAAAAAGAGAGAGACTTACAACACCCTTGCTCAAAACAGGGTCAAATAATGAATCTACAAGCTCTAGCTTGCATAGAACAAGCTAGTGAGAGTCCATAAGCCCATCCAGAACTGGCTTATCATCCAATAAATAAGCTGTGTTATCGAGAGTGATTTTTGTGATTTTCTCTTAACTACTTAACTTTTTAGTTTTACTTAATGAAAACAGCTTATAAATAATCTGTACTGATAGCTTTTTGAACACAAAAACAACACAATTAAGAAACTTGGCACTTGTAAATTAACTTAAAACCTCAAATTACATTAAAACTTGAAAGTGTTACAAAGCTGAAAGTAAAAAGCTGTAAATGATTTAAAATAAGCTGAGTTGTATTAAAAATTAAGCTAAGATTAAAAACTAACTAGTTACTAAGATCTCTCAAAAGCTTACAAAAGGCACTATTTATAGCCGAAGTCCTCTTCTTGGACTTCTTTCTTCTGTGCTTCTTTATAGAGACAAAAACCAAGTGTGCTTGTTGTGTGAGGAGGATCTAAAACAAATCTCAGCCTTTAATTTCTTTTGTGCTTCTTTGGAGACAATCATAGCCATCGAAAATACCTTGGGAATGGAGAGGGATTGCCAACATGGCACTTATACAGCTGGGGGGGTTGATAGAGTGGTTGAAATGATTTTTCTAGGGTGTTGAGTGGTTTTGCAGGGTAGAGGTATGGGACGACATGCCCAAGTTGCACCTGGGTTTTGTTTTGGGCGGGAAGAATGGAGGTTGGGGAGGTTGGCAGCTTTGGCCCCTCATTTCTTATAACAAACTTCGCCCGGTTTTGCAATTTCTACCCTTGTCTTTTAACTTTTGTAGTACAACTTGGGGTTTGGCAATTTTAGTCCCCCAAGTTGTATTTTCTTCATGTGGATGACTTTAGACTTTGACTTGACTTGGTCTTTTCCATTCCGTGCTCGGTTTTGTTTTTGGCTTTCTTTTTGAGTATCCGTTCCTGCACAATTCAAATGCAAAACATACAAATACAATGTATCTTTGGTACGTTTTTAGTCATTTAAGTCCGTTTTTAATGGAGAATGGTATGTGTAATTAAGCACATACCAATGGTTCTTCTTACAAACTATATATGCTTGTTTCTTTCAATTTGATTAACCACCGATTTCATGTTTTAGACATACCTACTCAGTTAAGAAATGACCTTCCAGTTCCATTCTATATTTCCAAGCTAGGAAACTCTCTAGTGATTTCAGGAAATCTTATTGACAATGATGAGAACCGGTATATTTGTGCATGGTTGTTAGAAGTCGAAGCTATTGTTGTAACCTCCTGGAGAGTGCTATTTGTCATGCCCTCTTAAAATATTGCAAAATTAATTGGATTTACAATGGATGATGATCCGATTGTTGTAGTTGATATGGGACATGAAATAGTTCACACGTTACAAGTTTACGACCGTCCATCACAACAATTTCATACTCTTGAAATCGTAGGTAATGGTGGATCGTTCTTCATTGGCCCCTACAAAGAATCACTAATTCTTCTTAATGTTTAATAACTTGCGTATTTGGTTGTTTGATGCTTTGTAGCTTTCTATTTTGTAATGTATTTTTAAATTCTGTATTTTTATATTAGTTTCAGTAATGTAACTTTAACGTGTCATGTTATTGTAATATAAGTATTGAATTTTGTGAATCGGGTTGTCTTTCAATACTGTTCCAATATTTATTGTCTTTTTATTTAATAATTTTGATTTTTATAAAACAATAAACTTTCGCCAATAACTATTCACAAAAAAGACCCGCCAAAAACATATCGTTACTATAAAAGCATGTGGTATCCCCAAAAACAACAACAAATCAAACACACACACCCTTACCACAAGAACCACAAATACATCACACAATTATGGTGATGATGGTGCCACATGAAGCTTTTGTGTGTACTTGTGGAGCCAGAGATGTAGTTCTATGAGAATCGTATCGAGCTAAAACCCGTGGTAAACTATACTATGCTTGTCCAAAATCCAAGGTGAAAAATCATTTTTTCTGTATTATAGAAATTATATTCTTAGTTGTTAATAATTGAATTTTTTTACTCTTGAACATCCGCGGCTAAATTACTACGGATGTGAATTTTTTTTATGGAAAGAAGAACGAGTCCGTCAACTAATCAGTTGAAATAATCATAAAAGAGAAAAATCTTTAAAAAATGGAAAATCGAGTGTTTATAACTTTTGATCTCTTAACTCTCTCAAACAAACAATCTTTGCTACTTTTCAAGGTTTATTTGGGAAGGCTTTCGCGGGTCTTAAGTTATAAGGCATGTGATATTGCGTGAGGACACACAATCGTTTAGTTTGGGGAATTTTGATAAGTGTAAAATACACATATCCATTTATGCTTTAAATAGCCCAATTAAACCCAAAACAGACCAAAAATGGCAACAATATGCTTGTATTTGTGTTTTGTGTGTGCAGGTACGGATATATCAAAAATCATAAGAAAACCGTCAAAAATGGGCAAGCACGAACAAGAAAACGAACCGGAAGAGTGGAACAAAAGCCGGAAGCCAAAGCCAGAAAAAGTCAAATCTTTAGTCAATCATGGTCAACAGAGTCAACCCACTAAAAGACAATCCTAAAAAATTCCATTTCAGTCCCTCAACTTTCAGAAAAGTCCAAAAATAGTCCCTAATCCCTTATTGGACCTCAAAGCCCTAAAACCCCTTAAAAACTACTACCCGGATCCAAAGCCCATTACTTAGCCCAAAACCCTAGCCCATTTACCTTTTTATAAACCACAAGGACCTAAACTGCCAATTGCTAAACTCCTTGTATACTACACCATTTATAAAACAACACAAGGACTGAAATTGCAAATTCTCTAAAGTTTAAATAATTTTTACCCGTTTTCAGTTGTAAAAAGGCGCCAAAGGAGAAAGTACTGTTCATCGTCGTCCCAATTTACCACTCACTTAAAAGAGAGGGCAAATGGAAATTGAGGGCTCTATTGGTCAATTCATAAGGTCTACATCAATATGGCAGGGATAGATCAGTCAAATCAAAGGACTTCATTAGCTCACTCTCAAGCTTAGGACACGTCAGCTATGGAGAAAGCACAAGGATGTGGGTTTTTGTACTTATTTCACTCAGAAAAGAAACACAAGTGAGCCTCAAACGGATTGCCAGCTTGGCAATCC
This sequence comes from Tanacetum coccineum, assembly GCA_026074375.1. Classification (NCBI taxonomy): domain Eukaryota; kingdom Viridiplantae; phylum Streptophyta; class Magnoliopsida; order Asterales; family Asteraceae; genus Tanacetum; species Tanacetum coccineum. The sequence goes on along the minus strand of BQNB010000012.1, from coordinate 105,723 downwards.
GTGTGAGGTCACTTAGTGATCTAACGGCTCAAAATGTTGACCCAATGATTGGTTGATCTAATGGCAGAGATTGATGGGCGCCTCTAACAAACTCAAGGCCTAGAAGCTTCATGGACCAGCTATAAAAAGTTTCACTCACACACACACACAAGATGTTAGCTTTTATCTTTTCTCTTTTCTAGTTTTTTTTAGCCTAGCGTAGTTTTTAAAGCTTAATGTAATTTTGATTTAAAATCAGTTGTAATTTCTTTTTAAGTAATGTAATTCAGTTTTTATTAATGAAATTTAGTTTAATTTTGTTATAAGCTCTCTTTTCTTTCAACTCATAAGCTCTCTCAATCAGCCAAACTGTTTTAATAAGCTAATAAGCTCATATTAAGCTATCAAGAGTCTATAAGCTCTTGATTTGAGCTTAACCAATCTTAATATACCTTAACTTTAAAATCAGAAGTTTACCTATGCATTTTGGACTTATTGACCTTTTGGAAGGGGAGCTTAATTTGGAAGAGCTCCCAAGGACTTTTACCCTAGCTTAATTATAAGCTAGGGAGCTTGTAGCAAAGCTCTAAGAGCCATTAAGCCTTGTTTAGCTAGGCCACTTGTAAGTTCTCTTTTAAATTTCATTGTCACTTAATTTTTTAGCTTAATATCTACTTAAGTACTTATTAGTCTAAATTCTGCTTATTTGCTTATGCTTATTGCTTATTTGTGTTGACTTATGCTCATTTGTGCTTCTTATCTATTTCTGATCATATATTGTTAGATTATTAGTTATAGAAATTAGATTTTCATTTTCTGCCTTATAAACCATAAAAAACAAAAATATTAGTTAGTTATATCATAGATCTTAATTCTAGCTTAAAGTAGTTGTTAATTTGTGTCAAGTAGGTTTGAATTAAGCTAGTTAATGTCTGGTAATCAAGTTTTCTTAAATAATTTTCAATTCAAAAGCTTTTTCAAAATCTGTCTCAAAGTTAAAGGAGTGTTTGGATTAAGCTACTTTGACCTCAAATAGTCAAAGTGAGCTTAAGTATTTGATTAGTCTAGGTTTCTTTTCATTTAAAAATACATAGATAAATAGTTTTAATAGGTTAAATTTTGAAAATGTAAAAAGTTATGGCTTTATTTAAAAGTTCAGCACCAGGGCACTTTTAAGCTTATGTAGATTGGTATTTTTGAGTTTGGTCTCTAGGCTTTAAGTTTGTGCAGGTTGTGTGTTATATCCACACTCTAAGAGTAGTGTTTAGTGCAGCACCAAACCTCAAAGGGAGCCTGCACTATTGGTCTTTGTTTGTGCCAATTGCACCAGCAGTACCTTCATCAGAAGGTACTGATGATCTTTAAGCTTCATTTAAGATAGATATTGTAGGAATTAGAGCTTAGGATTTAGGAATATTTTAGTTTTCATATAGCTTAGGATAAGTCATTACTTATTTGTAATTTCCAGCTTAATTTGTTAGGGTAAATTTGCTTTTAAAAGTAGCTAAAAAAAACCAAAAGACCAAAAACAGTAGGTAGATTAAAGTAGTTTTTTAATTTAAAATTTTAGCTTATAGACTTAGGTTTTTGCATTTAGTTTCATAACTTAGGAGTTGTTTGATTAGATTTCAAAATCTTATAATCTAGTTTAACTTATTAAGAATTTGAGCTTATATGGATTATGTGCTCTTTAGCTTATTTTCTGAGTTTGACTCATAGATCATCATTTTCAGTTGCATTCTAGTGTTTTAAATTCTCATTTCTTTTCTAATTTAGCTTAAACACATCATAAGCTTCCTGGAACTTCTTTTGCTTTTCAAATTGAGCTTAAATTGAGCTTTTTACAAGCTTTTAAGTAAAAGCAAGGTCAAACCCCCCACTTTCTGTTTTCAGCTTATTGATAAGTTGTTTTTGAGCTTATTATTGGTTTTTAGCACAAGGTTCTTTTATTAAAGTTGTTCACTACAACTTAATCTACAACTTTGCTTTTATAAGTTTTTCATAGTAAGCACTTTTTAATTTCAACTTATTTTTAAGCTTTAAAAGGACCATTGGTGTAGTCGGGGTTAGCCCTCAGGGTAGGTTTTGAAACTTTTAAGTTTAGTTTGTTTACACTGTTAGTCCTCAGTTAAGTCTTTAGTTAGTTTATAATTTTAATTAATAATTAGGTTTAGTTTTTAATTAGTTTAATTAAACTTTAATTAAAAAGTAAAAATTAGGGCTTTTATTTTTATAAAATTTCTTATCATTTTCTCTTTTTAGTATAATTTTTATAAAATTTTTAGGGTTTATATTTTTAGCATTTTTATTATTTTTAAGCTTTTAATTAGTTTAAATTTTAGAAAATTCATATCTTAAAATCTAAAAAGTCAAAAATAGTGATTCCTTTTTCTAAAATTTTCTTTTACTTAGTTTCATCTAGAAAAAAAATATAATTTCAATTATTTTCTATTTTTATTTTTTTAGGATTTAATTAGATTGAAATAGTATTTAATTAATAAAAAAAATTCAAAAATAATAAAAAAAAATATTTTTCTTTTTCTTAAAAATTTCTTTTATCTTAATTTAGGTTTAGGAATTTAGTTTGCATTTTTAGGACTTAATTTTGTTTTACTTGTTAAATTGTCGCGTTTTATTTGTTTCCCGTTTACCTTTTTAAGTGCTTAATTGTTTTTAATTGTTCATTGTTGCTTTTATTTGGTAGTTATAGATCATCAAAATATCTTTGCTTTCATTCAAATCATAATCCGAGCTTAAACGAGGTTTCAATTGCACAAGTCGTTGGGGAAACGACCCGGGTGATCATTCTTCCCGGTTAAATATACGTATTATATATTATATTATATATATTTTTGAGAGTGAATTTTCCTTAGGGAATTTTCTTAATTGCTCTTAAGGTTATATTAGTATATATATTTTATAGTGTATTAAAACTACCAATCAGTTTTTGGCGCCGTTGTCGGGGACTTGTGTTAAGATTCTTTTGTTTTGTGTTTGTTGATTTAGTTTGAAGATCATTTCGTCCTCGAAAGTTTCATTCTTGTTATAAATATCAAAAAATCCAAAAAAATCATAAAATATAAAAAGTAAAAAAATATTTTTCTTTTCTTTCTAGTATAGCTATCATATAAAAAACACATAAAAAATCAAAAACATAAAAAAAATTGTCCTTAAAAAAGAAACTAAATAAACAAAGTTGGTAAAAGAACACCAACATATAATACCTTCAATTGAGGTATTATCATAAATAAGTTCCGGTGAACTTGAAAAGTTCCCAAATCGAACCAAAGATTTAACACTTGCCATTTGTGTCTCTACGAAGTACGGCTCACCTTGAAAAGCAATTTTTAAGAGCTACCGTGAAGTAGTTGATTATTTGGTTTAAGTCTCTTTCGTGTAACCGTTAAAATTTGTTGTGAATAAAAATTAAAAATCCAAAAAAATTAGTGTAAAATTTTTCTTTTAATTCTAGATTTTTCCTTTTTGATTTTCTCTTTTTAAGTGCATGCGCACTACTTCGCTTCGCTAAACTCGTACTGTATTCCGTCGTCAACACAACAAACCCTTCCAGGGTTGTATGTTGAACCCTTGTAATTTTATTAAGAACCAATCCTGGACAAACCAAAGATTGCGATGGCGGATCGAACTATGGAGGAATTACTGACCGTGCAACCCACCGATGCTTACGGAGAAGGCTATTGTTTTAAAAAAAAAACCCCTAAATCAATGCCGATCAATTTTGCGATCAAAACTAATTTGCTTCGAAATTGGTTCAAGCGAAACCCGTTTCATACATGGTTTAGAAAATGAAAATCCTCATAGATCATGATTAATAGTTTTAAAAGGATTACTTAGACCTTACTTTTAGTAATGTGCCTAATTATGTGATAGGTAGAGCTGGGCGGGATGGGGGGGATTGTGAGGGTGGGGTAGGCGGGGGGGGGGGGGCGCGTGATGGGTGTGTGGCCCGTAGTTGGCGTCGGGGGGGGGAGCTGTAGATGGCGTGGGTGGAGTCCGTAAAAACTATAGAGACAAGGGGGGTGGGGGGGATTGTACAGGCGGGGAGACCGGCACCGAAGATTGGCGGGCGGTTTATTACACATATGAGTACCGAGTGTGGATCTGTATCGCGCAGGTGCTTAACCCGGTTCATGAGGTCGTCGATGAATCAAGACCGCTCTAACTTCATCAATCGCCCTTTCAAAAACCAGCAGTATTTACTTCCTCTCTCAGTCTATGACAATCAAAATTTCTCGTGCTTTCACATGCTGACACTTACTGCACGTGCATTGATACATCTGCTCTTTATCACGAAGCGTGTGGGAACGTTCTTTCTTAGTAAGGAGATATGCTTAGAATCTTGTTGCCCTCAACACACGCCGAGTGAGGATTAAAGTATTTTTTCAGATTAACTCAGTTGATACCTTTTATAATGGGTTTAACCGAGAACGATCAAGACTCCTTAAATGCCCTGCGGCGAGGGGTTAAGTTTGATAAGTAAACTACTAGGGAAGCTTTGAAATAAATAGATAACAAAGTCCAAAAGTGGCGTTATATCAAGAAGCAAAACAAATGCTTCTAGGTTTAATTCTAGTAAAATGTTAGCAAAAAAACGGTAAACTAATTTGATAAACTGCCGGATCAACTTTCGACCTTAGTCGAAATTGTTTCTAAAAAGGTTGTTGTCCTCCCCGCACCCGTTAAAGCGGTTGAGGAAATTGTGTTTCCTTGTGTGTGGAACTCATGCATGGTAAGAATTGTCCGGTCTACCGATAATAACCAAAATGTTTGTGCAAACCACGGGAACTAATAATCAACAAGCCCCACCAAATCGAGTTATTAATCACAATGGCAACCACCAGTGATTTGCTCCGGGTGCAAAATCAAGGCCAATAAGGAATTTAAACAATCAAGGTCAAGGGAATAATTTCAATCGAGGAACAATTTTTCAAAAACAAGTTCCAAGGTCAAGTTAATCATGCTTCGAATTTCAAAACCAAGGGTTTGCAAAATCAACAAAACCGTATTCAAGTGCCCTAATAATCAAGTGAAATCATTTTTCAAATGATTTTTTCGAATTACAAGAAGTCTAATGACAAACGATTAGGAAGCGAGATTGCAATAACCAATCACTTCGAATGAAAGGAGAGTTAAAGAAAAGATTTAAAATACCATCAGAAGAATCGCGCGCGAGCGCTCGCGTCGGAGGCGCGTGCGAGAGGAAGCCTACATCCTGCCGAGAGCGAGTGCGCTTGACGTATAGCCAGAGTCAAAATAATGCTTTTCAAAACACGTTGGGCAGATAGTCACCAGCCTAACGGCACAGTCAGAATCTCTCATTGCTAGCCGCGCGAGTATACTTGCTGCGATAGACATGAAGCGATAGTTTCTTTCAAGCCCAACCCTCAACCTTCGGGTAACTCTTCCAAGTAATAACGATTCCTAACCCGAAGGCAGATGAAAGCAATCACAACCGAAGTGGTGTACTGATCTGGTGACGCATCTAACGTGGCTGAACTATGTGCACGACGCCTCGAATCCAACTCAAACCTTACCCCGAAAAAAGGTAGTGGAAACCGAGAGACCGAGTAATAACGGATGAGGAGGCAAAAATAATTTCCCAGGAAGTAACCGATGCTCAAATCCCACCTCCATCCGGTTTATACCCTAAACCAATTCCGGAACCCGAGATTCCGAAGACTTTACCAAAATCGACTCCGATACCGGAACCTAAGATTCCGAAGACGGTACCTAAGGCAAACATTCCTGCCCTTCAAGACGAGACAATCAAAAGAATCGAGAAAAAGCTTCATACCAAAAAGAAAAGATTTTTTCAAATGTTTCAAGATTTTGCGTTTTGTGATATAAGTTTTGGCGGAGCTTGGTTTGTAATGCCCCCCGAGATTTGTTCACTACGATTAGGGATTGTTTAATGAATTAAAAGAAAAGTTGCTCGAATTAGTGAAAATTCCATAGAACAAACGAGAATTGCTCGCAATGCTCCTTAAAAAGCTTCCCCGTAAAAGCTAAAGGAGATCCGGGGAAAATTTCTTAATCCTATGTGAATTCCCGGGAATGGAAGATATGTTAGCAGCCTTGGCCGAACTGGTGCAAGCAAAAATCTACTGCCTCTTTTGATTAAAAAAACTTTCATGCCCGAACATCACTCCCGACCGACTGAGCTTTAGAGTTAGCAGACGCGATCCATAACTAAACCATAAGGTTTTAGCCGAAGACGTCCACGTTAAAGTTGGAAAATGTCCACTTTCACTGCCAAAGTTCGTGAGTGTCGATTTTGGTGAAGTCTGAACCCCCGAGTCCCTCTTAACTTGGCATGGTCATTTTTGAAAACCGGTCGTACCTTAATATGACGTATATTGAAGGAGAATTACCCTCCGTGTTGATAATGAAGCCGATACTTTCAATTTTAAGACCAAAACCATGAAATATTCACTCTACAAAGACAAATCAAGTAACCGAATTGACATCATTGATGAAATTTGTGAGGAGTATGTTCCGGAATTATTAGGATTTCCTAGTGATGATTTTTCAAGTGGCAATCCCACTTCGACATCTGAGCCGTTTACTTCTGAATTTACTTTGGAAGAAATCGATGCTTATCTTTATGACAAATCAATCTCTTTGGAAAGTGATCATGATGATTGTGATCCGGAGGAAGACATTTATGTGCTTGAACAATTGTTAAATGATGACCCGTTTCAACTTCCTCCGATGGACCTTAAGCAAAGTGAAGTTACCGAGGCCAAATCTTCAATTGAAGAGCCTCCGGAATTGGAATTAAAAGACTTACCATCTCACTTAGAATATGCTTTCTTGGAAGAAAATGATAAGTTACCCGTCATCATAGCAAAAGGTTTAAAAAATGATCAAAAAGAAGCTCTCATTAATGTTCTTAAATCTCATAAACGTGCCATTGCTTGGAAAATAACCGATATCAAGGGTATCGACCCTCGTGTTTTTGTACTCAAAGATTTTGATGAAGAAGATTGTACACCAATCTTCAAAAGAAAAAGACGGGTGAAACCCAAAAATTCATGAAGTCATTAAGAAGGAGGTGATTTAAGACTACTTGAAGGCCGGAATGATTAGAAACCCTATCTCCCCTCCGACACACAACCCAGGGTTAGTCCAACTCCATTGTGTCCCTAAAAAAAAGGAGGAATGACCGTCGTTTTATTTGCAAATGAAGAGAAGAATTAATTCCTGACACTCAAGTTACCGAATGGAGAGTATTATCGATTATAGGAAGCTTAACGAAGCAACATGTAAAGATCATTTTCCTCTCCCCGTTCAATGTATCAAATGCTAGAACGATCTAGACAGGCAATGAATTCTAATTATATCTTAGATGTTTTTTCAGGATATTTTCATATTCCAATCGAGTCCTCATGATCAAGACAAAATGCTTTTACGTGCCCCTACGGAACTTTAGCTTACGTCGTATGCCCATTTGGATTATGTAAATGCTCCTGGAACCTTTCAACGTTGTATGATGGCGATATTTACAAGACATATAGAAAAGACAATGGAGGTGTTTATGATGATTTTTCCATTTATGTGATAATTTTTGATATCATGTCTTTCTACATCTTGAACGAATGTTAAAAAGATGTGAAGACACATCTCATCGTGTCCTCAATGGGAAAAAATGCATTTCATGTGTAAAAGAAGGTATTTGGGTTTTAGGTCAAAAGATATCAAATCCGAATTGAGGTCGACCGACGCAAAAAGTCGAAGTGATGCTTAAACTTTTTTAAACCACTTCCCTCATCCGACTACCGTTAAAGAGGGAGTTAGAAGTTTTTTGAGGTTATGCAGATTATATCGTCGTTTCATTCAAGACATTTCCAAGATTTTCTAGACCAATAACCACCTTCCTCAAAAAAGAGACACAAAAATCCGTTTGATTTTCTCAAGATTGTATCAATGCTTTCGAAAACCCTTTAAGAAGAAGCTTACCGAGAGCTCCCGATCTTAGTTGTTGCCCTGATTGGAACCCTACCTTTCGAATTAATGTGTGATGCAAGCGATTTTACGATTGGTGCGGTTCTTGGACAACGTAAGATGAAGCATTTTTTCAAACCAATCATTATGCTAGTAAGAGACGATGACCGGAAGCTCAAATTCATTCCACTACAACGAGAAGATGAGATGCTCGCCGTAGTAGTAATGCCTTTTGAAAAGATTCGGCATACTTGTCTTATCTAAAAGCATTGTTTAGACGACCATTCCCGCTTTGAATAGCCCTCCTGAACAAACAAGATTCAAGCCAGGTTGCTTCGATGGGTGTTACATTTACAAGATTTCGATATCACCATTACTTGCACAAAAAAAGTAAATGAAAAGCTATGCCAGACCGATCAATTGTACAAGACCGAGAATCCTCACAAGATGTTTGGGAAAACAAAGACATTAACGAACAATTTCTAATAGAAACTCTTGGAGTTATATAACACGAAGTTACCACCCCATGGTTTTGACCGATTTGCAAACTACCATGCGGGCATTTTACATACAAGGAATGTCAACTCAAACAAAGGAGGAAATTCTTCAATGATGGTTAAAACATTATTTCTGGGATGATCCCTACCTCTTTCGTAATGTGCGATCAAATCATTCGTAGGTATAGTAGCTGGACATGAAGCTCTTGAAATCCTCTAAGGCTTGGTCATAAGGACCCACCGGGGGCCATGCATAGTGCCAATCTCACCGCTTCGAAAAGTATTTGATGCCGGTTTTCTTTTGTGCCCACTAAATATCGAGAATAGCTCAATCGATTACAATCTTATGATACGTGGCCAACGACAAGTGCAAAATTTCTCATGCGTGAAAAAATGCCGTCAAAACGGCTATCCAGTTTGTAAAATCTTTGACATATAGGGAATTGATTTTATGGGACCTTTTCCGTCATCTAAAGGGAATAAGTATATCCTTGTACAGTTCATATCTTTCGAAATGGGTTGAAGCAAAGGCGCTCCCCACAAACGATGCTCGTGTAGTTGTGAAATTTTTAAAGTCTCTTTTTGCCCGATTTGGAACACCAAGAGCTATAATAAGCGATCGTTGGACCCACTTTTGTAATGATCAAATTGCCAAAGTAATGTGTCTAAATATAGAGGGTCACAACATCAATGTTAGCTACCGCTTACCACCCCTCAAACGAGTGGTCAAGTTAAAGAGTCAAAAAATCTGGTCTTAAGCGTATTCTTAGAAAGGAACGGTAGCAGAAAACCGTGCCTCCTGGTCTGACAAGCTAAACGATGCTTTGTGGGCATTTCGAACCACTTTTAAAACACCGATCTGATGCACACCCTATCAGCTCATTTATGGAAAGTCTTACATTTACCAGTACGAATTGGAACACAAAGGCATAAGGGCTCTTTAAGCACATAAATACGACATCAAAACCGCGTGTGATTCATCGGAAGCATCAACTTAAAAGAACATAACGAGCTTCGAGATCAAGCTTATGATAAATTCATTACTCTACAAGGAAAGATGAAGAAGCTTCGACACTCAAAGATCAAGAATTGAATCTTCAATGTTGGTGATCAAGTTTTACTCTTCAACTCCCGGTTAAAGATATTCTCCGGAAAGCTTAAAACTCGTTGGTCGGGACCTTTTACTATCGCTCAAGTTTTTCCTTACGGAACTGTTGAATTATCTCAACCTGATGGTCCGAATTTCAAAGTAAATGGTCACCGTGTGAAACATTACTTCGGAGGGGACATACCACCCAAGGTAAGTCCTGGATCTCCACACTCTCCTAAGGACAACCTAAATTCAGGGATCGAGTCGAGCTTGTGACTCGGGGAACAAAAACAAGCCGCTTCGTGGTAGTTCACCCCATGCTTATCTTTTCTATTTTCTCTCTATTTTTATCTAAATGTGTTGGTGATTGTGAAGAGTGCTATCCTCTCCGATTTCTCGTTGTTTGTTGTTTGATCTGTGTTGTGATTTTTGTAGGATCAACCCCAACAATTTCTGAAGCCTCCTCAGTTCGTGTTTGTCCCGTTTTTCACTCGAGCTTCCATCCTTTGTGTGAAATTAGTTTTAGGGAAATCCAATATCCTTTGTTTCATCTTAATCAGATTCACGTTTATCTTATGCATAATTCATAAAACGGCTTAGATTTACGTAGAGACCTGCCTTTAAACATTGAGGACAATGTTTCGTTTTAGTTTGGGGAGGGAATCTATCGATTTGATGTTGCTTATTATTGTTTCGTTCTCACGAATCCGTTTTCCACCCCACAAAAATATCAAAAATTTTAAATTCTTAAGTTCTTATATGTCATAAATATAAAAAAAACAAAAAAAAAATAATAAGTGTTAAACAAAAATGTAGGTTTTTTTCCGTTGGTAAGAATAAGTAAGAATTTTTGACCGATCCGAACGTGTAGAGTTCTAGCCATTCACCCGTTAACCCCCTAATAATGATGATGTTTGTGAGCAGTCCTCATGTAGACCTTAAACAATGCTAACTTGAATCGTTAGTACAATGAATCTATCTAATCTCAAGTATGATTTTAAATATGCCGAGTTTGGATTTGGTATATAGGCCAAGTAATTGTGAATCTCTTCATAGAGATTTTAAATTATGAAGAAACAGCAGAAATGATAGTGTTTATTTATAAGTCAAGGACATTAAACTGTATAGTAGTATGTTCCTTTCAATCTCATAAGTGTTAATTTGGCTTTTTCCCTCCCATTAGCTTGTATTCATCTTTATATAAAAATGTTTAATAAATTGAGTAGTGCGGTTTTTTGGTTAAATAATTAGCTAATAAAGAATTTTTCTTAGTTCCTTTGTATTAGGAGATGAGTAAAGCAACAGGAATACTTAATTTGAACATACTATATGTAATCACATTAATAAATATTTATGTCTTATTTCGTTAAAGAGCCCATAGGGTATATGAGATAAGATATAATTCAATAATAATCACCAGATGAACAAAAGTTTGCTGTATCTTGCCGCTCACCATCCGATGTTACAGCCTTCCTAACAAGGTCGAGGAAGTTACCGAAGTCGAAATATATTTGCTTACATCCTTGTCGGAGGTGTGGCCGATGTTTGTAGCCTACTAAAGGACGTGAGGTTTTAAAATGTTGCTAATTTTTTTGTCTATTATATATTCCTTACAGAGCCTAAGGTGATTTGGTGTGCAAATAAGATTGTCCGCTTCATGTCTTAAAGAGCCTTCGGTGTAATGACGATGAATGGTGCCTTGCTTAAGTAGCCTAATAAAAGCCAAATAGTGGTTGCCTCCGATTGTGGACTTTAATCTTGATGACATTTGATCTTTTGAAAAAGGCTAGGAGTTAATTTTTGCGTTCTTAACTGTTTACACTTTATTTATCTGGAATTCATTAGGTAACGAAAAAAAAGACTTAAAAAAAGCCTTCCGGGTAAAAATGACGTAAAGTAAAATCTTAAGATACAAAAGTAGGATTTACGGGAGGAAAAGTACAACAATAAATATTTATGAGTAGTGTTATGTGTCATGACGTTGTAATTGACAAGATCTTGTTTTTAGAGCTTAGCAAGGGAAAAGTGAAAAATACGGGGATCGATGAAGTTTAACTTTTAAGACACATAATTAGTGCTTTATATTCTATGATCCTTAAAGTTACCAATAGTAAGAAAACAATACATTAATGTAACAACAAATAATTTGTAGGTTAGGTAGTTAATTATCATAAAAATCATAAAAATAGAAAAAATATTTGAAATGGAAATCGAGTGTTATTATAACCTTGTGATCACTCTTAAACTCCTCAACAAAAAATCATTTGCGACTTTTCAAAAGTTTAGTTTGGGGAAGTTTCGAGGTATTTGGTTATAAGGCATGTGATATTGCGTGAGGACACGCAATCGTTTAGTTTGGGGAATTTTGATAAGTGAAAAATACACATATCCATTTATGCCTAAAATGACCCAATTAAACCCAAAACATAATGAAAAATGGCAAAAATATACTTGTTTTTGTGTTTTGTGTGTGCAGGTACGGATATATCAAAAATCACAAGAAAACCGTCAAAAATGGGCAAGCACGGACACGAGAAATCAAGAAGTGTACAAAAGCCGGAAAAGCAAAGCCATGAAAAAGACAACCACACACAAGGCATTCAAAGTGAAAGTCATCCAAGTCAACAGAAGTCAACCATAAAAAGACAAAATCCCTAAATTGCCATTTCAGTCCCTCAACTTTCAGAAAAGTCCAAAAATAGTCCCTAAACCCTTATTGGGCCTCAAAACCCTAAAAAAACCCTACCCGGATCCAAAGCCCATTACTTAGCCCAAAACCCTAGCCCATTTACCTTTTTATAAACCACAAGGACCTAAACTGTCAATTTCTAAACTCCTTGTATACTACACCATTTATAAAACAACACAAGGACTGAAATTGCAAATTCTCCAAAGTTTAAATAATTTTTACCCATTTTCATATGTAAAAAAGGCGTTAATGGATATGTACTGTTCATCGTCAACTTTATCCATTTCACCATCTATGGTAAATCATAGGGCAAGACGCAAATTGATGGCAAATCAGACAATTCAAGGGATCGATAACACCCTGGAAGGGCTAAATTATTCTAATCAAGCACCTATTTGATCTACTCAATGCAAAATAGGCCACGTCAGCTACGGAAAATGCCATAAGGATGTGGGTGTTAGTACTCATTTCACCTCGAGAAAAGAAACACAAGTGGAGACCTCTAAAGTATTAGCCAGCTTAGGCAAACCGTGTGAGGGGTGTCACTTTGTGATCTAACGGCTCAATCAATAGCCAATAATTGGAAGGATTGACTGGAGAGATTTAAAGGAGTAAGCAGCAAAGTCAAGGGGCAAGAATGATCCATGACTGGCTATAAAAAGCCACTCCATCACACACACAACCATCTCTTCATTTCAAGCTTTATCACCTAGAGTAAGGCTTATAGAATTTTTGCTTATTGTAATTGCGTTTTTTTTTAATCAGTTGTATCCACTTTTTATATAATGTCTAATCAAAGCTTTTAGTAAATAAATTCATGTTTGCTTTTAAATGTTTTTTAAATCCTTTCACTCATGATAAGCTAAAATCTGATCGACAAATAATAAGCTCTTTTTAATCTCAAATTCGAGTCTCTCATGAGTCTATAAAAGCTCATGATTAGAGCTTAACCTACCTTTAAACATACTTTTACACTTAAAAACACTTTAAAATAACCTATTACCCTTGGACCTTAATGATTGTAAGCTTTTGGAAGGGAGATCTAAAAAGGAAGGATCTCCAAGGACTTAACTCCTAGCTTATTTATAAGCTAGGAGAGCTTGTAGCTGCCCTTTATTGGAGCCTCTTGTTTAGCTAGAGGATTAAGTAAGTTTCTCTTTAAATTGCTTAAAATCTAGCTTAAATAATTGTCTTATTTGCTTAATAACTTATATTCTGCTTAATTGCCTTAAAAGTAGTTAGCTTACGTGTGCTTATTCTCTTAAATATTGATTATTAGACTAAATTTTAATCATTTGATTTTAGATAGGCTAATATTAAATCCTAAATTTTTTCATTTCTGTCAAAAAAACCTTAAAAAACCCATAAATACTAGTTAGCCATAAGTAAAATAGCTTAAATCTTAGATTAATGCTTATTTAGTTATTAATTCATGTTAATTAAGTTTGTTTTAAGCTAGTTAAAATCTGGGTTTGTAGATTTAATAAGTATATTTCATTTTAAAAGCTTTTTCAAAACTGTCATGAATCTTAAGGGGTGTTTGGCATAAGCTGAGTTTGACCATCAAAAGTCAAGTTAAGTTGTGGAATTTGCTTGGGTCAGCTTTAAAATCATTTTTAAACATTAGTTCAATAGTTTTTAAAAGTTAGTTTTCAAAATCTCAAAAGTTTGAGCTTATTTTCATAATTCCAGCACCAGGGGACTTTTCTCTCTTAGTTTTTGTTTATGAAAACTTGAACCAAGCCACTCAGGCTTGGTTATCTCTTGATTTGTGTTTACACACTCTCCTTGAGAGTATCTAAGTGCAGGTTTACCCTTAAGGTAACCTGCACTACTTGGTTTGTGTTTGTGCAAATTGCATCAGCAGGAACTAAGTCAGTTCCTGCTGTCACTTTTGTCTCCATTTTTAGTTAGGTAAACATAGGTTTTAGGCTTTAAAATTCAAGTAGGATATTAAGTAGTCTCAGCTTAGTATAGAATAGGGCTTAATTTCCATTTCCAGCTTATTTTGCTAGTCTTAATTTACTTTTAAAAGTCACAATAATCTCAAAAAGACCAAAAACAGTAGGTAGATTTACATTAGCTTTTAAATTCCTGGTTTTAGCTTATAGGTTAGATTTTAAGATTGATATAGGTAGCTTATTAGTAGTTAAGTAAAATTCCATAAGAATAGTTTCTGAATTTGCTTATTGAGCTTTTGAGCTTAAATTAATTTTGAGCTTTTCATGTTTGCTTCTGAGTTTAGTACTTTGTCATTTAATTTCAGATAGGATCTAGAGTTAGTTAGCCATTTAGCTTTTCATAATTAGCTTTAGCACATCATAAGCTTTCCATAACTTCTTTTATTTTTAAATATAAGCTTAATTTGAGCTTAATACAGCTTATTTAGTAAAATCAAAGGAAAAGGGCTCCTTTCTGTAAACAGCTTAAAGATAAGCTCCTTTTGAGCTTATCTTTGGATTTCAGCTTATTGTGCTTTCATTAAAGTTGATCACCACACCTTGTTCTTTAACTTTGCTTTTATAAGTTTTCCTTAATAAGCACTTTTTAAATTTCAACTTATTTTTAGGCTTTAAGGGACTTAGGGTGTAATCGGGTTAGGCCTCAGGGTAGGTTTTGTAACTTTCTCATTTGTTAGTTAACACAGTTAATCCCCCGTTTGTTCTTTTGTTTGCACTGTTAGACCTTTAGTCCTTGCATAGTTAGTCCTTAGTTAAGTTTTTTTTTGTTAGTTTAATAATTTTAATTAAATAATTAGGTTTAGTTTTTAATTAGTTTAATTAAAGTTTAATAAAAAAGTAAAAATTAGGGCTTTTATTTTTCATAAATTTCTGCACTTTTTTGTTTTCTAGTACAATTTTTATAAAATTTTTAGGGTTTATATTTTTAGCATTTTTATTATTTTTAAGCTTTTAATTAGTTTAAATTTTAGAAAATTCATATCTTAAAATCTAAAAAGTCAAAAATAGTGATTCCTTTTTCTAAAATTTTCTTTTATTGTGTTTTATCTAGAAAAAATATAATTTCAATTATTTTCTATTTTTATTTTTTTTAGGATTTAATTAGATTAAAATAGTTTTTAATTAATAAAAAAGGTCAAAAATAATCAAAAAAAATATTTTTCTTTTTCTTAAAAATTTCTTTTATCTTAATTTAGGTTTAGAAATTTAGTTTGCATTTTTAGGACTTAATTTTGATTTACTTGCCGTTTACCTTTTTAAGTGCTTAATTGTTTTTAATTGTTCATTGTTGCTTTTATTTGGTAGTTATAGATCATAAAAATATCTTTGCTTTCATTCAAATCATAATATTAGGCTTAAAAGATGTTTCAATTGCAAAGTCGATTGGACAAAGACCCAGAGTGATCATTCTTTCTCGTGTTAAAATATTACGTATTATATATTATGATTAGTTATAATTTTTGTGACGTGAATTTTCACCTTAGGGAATTTTCTTAATTGCTCTTAAGGTTATATTAGTATATATATTTTATAGTGTATTAAAACTACCAATCAGTTTTTGGCGCCGTTGCCGGGGACTTGTGTTGAGATTCCTTTGTTTTTTGTTTGTTGATTTGGTTTGAAGATCCTTTCGTCCTCGAAAGTTTCATTCTTGTTATAAATATAAAAAAAATCCAAAAAAGTAAAAAATATAAAAAATAAAAAATATTTTTTTTTCTTTTTAGTATAACTATCATATAAAAAAAATATAATATAAAAAAAAATAATCAAAAATATAAAAAAAATTGTCCTTTTAAAAAAAAGAAATAAAATTAACAAAGTTGGTAAAGAACACTACATATAATATCATCAATCGAGGTTTTTCATTTCAATTTCGTGTGAAATTAGAGTATAGTTCCCCAATCTCGAACCATTCGATTGAATATTTGCCATTGGTGTCTCTACGGAAGATCGGTCACTTGTAATGACAATTTTTGAGAGATACACGTGAAGTAGTTGATTATTTGGTTTTAGTATCTTCCGTGGTATAGTTTAATGTAATGTTATATAAATAGTAAATAAATAAACAAAATAAATAAAATTCAAATCTAAATATATTAGGTAATTTTTATTGTTTTTTAATTTCTTTGTTTTTAGTGCTTGCGCACTCGATCTCAAGCTCGTATTCGGAAATCGTCGACAACAACTTTACAACGGTTATTTGTTGGAGGAACCCGAGTTTCCAATGGACGACAATGTTACCATGGCTCAAATGCTACAGGCTCCCATCGAGGGGATTCCGAAGTTGCAATGTTGTTCCACCGTTAAATGCAAACAATTTGTAGCTTAAACAAACCTTGATTAATCTTGTGCAGTATAAGTTCACGGGTAGACAAGGTACTCATAATCTCCTTGTGATTATTTTTCAGCAAAGTCACTTCAAACGTTTAGCATCCCGAAGTTCCGATCACTTCGATTAAGTTTTGCTTTTTCCTTTTTCTTAGACGGTGAAGGCTCGAGATTGGCTAGATTAAGGAACCTCAAGATCAATTCTTACTGGGATGTCATTGTATTTTACACTTCTTAAATCATTTTTACCACCTTCGAAACAACCTTACTTAAGATGGAAATCACTACTTTTTACAAAAACGTAACGAAACTTTCAATGAAGCATTGTGAACGTTTTAAAGAATTCTTCGATCAATGTCCTCATCGTGGTTTCTCAGAATTACATCAACTTGATACGTTTTACAATTCCTTGAATACCAATGATCAAGATGCCTTAGATTCACACTGCGGGTCCGCTATTGTTCTTGATTATAGATCCTCGAGAAGGTTTAGCCATAATCGAAAGTAAATCAAAAGTGCGTTACTCAAGAAGTCGTCCAAATGATTCAAGAGCAATTACGAATGCTCCGTCTTCTACTTCTTCACCTTCTAATAATTCTTTCGAGATTCAACAAATGGCCGCCTTACATGAAGACTAAATGAATATTCGAATGAGCCGTTTAGAGAAAGCGATTAGTGAAAAGAATGCTACGACTCCTGCTACCGTCAAAGCAGTCGAGGAAGTTTGTGTTACATGTGGTTCAAACCATAATTTCAACAATTGTCCGTTAATAGGAACGATTTTCCCGGTTTTCTTCAATAAAAACAGGGAAAATTTTTTTAAAAAAAAAAAATATTTTCATCAATTTCAACAAACCGCCGTCGTTGGCAATTTTGTTCAAAGGAATCCTCCTTAATTTGGACAAACCTAATTTGAGACCACGGGTTTTAATCAACCAATTGTTCAAAGCAACAAAGGAAAACAACCAAAAGCGTTTATCAAGGGAAACAATTCTCAATTCGATATCATAACCGTGGAGGAATTTAACCAAACCGGCCAAACAATCAAGGAGGTTTATCAAGCCCACCATACCAACTCTACAAATCTACCTGGTTAATCAAGCTTTACCTCCCGTTTCACAAATTCAAGGTGTGTCTAAAACGGATTTTGAAAGTTATGCTAAGGCTAATGATGCAAACATGAATAACTTGCAAATGAAGTTGGATAATTTTCAAAGAAACCAAAATGATTTTCAAAAAGTTTACAATGATTCTCAAAAGAAGCAAGATGATTTTCAGAAGATGATGCTCAGTTTCATGCAAGCTATCACACCAACCAAGCTTCATGTTTCTAGGTCGTTACCAACAAATACCATTCCAAACCCTAGGAAGAAGCAAGGCAATTAACTCACGAGTGGTGTCTTGCATCATGACGGACAGCCAATTCCACTGCCGGTGGTGGATAGGAAACTGAGGTGATTTACGGATAAAGACGCTTCTAGCACCACAAGACATCAACTAAAAGTTGTCTAAGACTTAGGAAAAGACAAAGAACCAATCAAGAGCCTTCTTTAGCTCAAAAGACAAGACTAGTTTTGCCTTACCTTACGATTGCAAAAGAGGAAAATTCGTGAAACAGGATGATAGCCTAGCTTCAAAGTTTATGGAAATTTCCGTAATCTTTCACTTTGGAGCTAAGTTTCGCGAATGCTCGCATTATATGCCAAAGGTTTGCTCCAATGTTCAAAAAGTGCATTAATAACAAAGACAATTTATCAGAGTTAACCAAGACACCTTTGATATTGAAAAAATTGTAGTGCGGTTGTCTTAATAAAAAGCTTCTGGAAATTAGGTGACCCCGGTGTTTTCTATTCCATGTGACTTTTTCGGAGTTATAATTGCTTAGCACCTAACCGGACTTAGGTGCTAGCATAATTTCATGCCTCTTTCCATTTGGAAAATGCTTGGACTCCCAGGGCCTATGTGATACTAAAATGGTGTTAGAATTCTGCAGAAACCGAAACAATTTCCAAACCAATCCCGGTGTAGCCGAAATTGTTTTGTGCAATAGTAGGGAAGTTTTATTTTCCGCCGATTTTGTTGTTCTTGATTTCATAGACGTTCCTCGAGTACCGGGTCGATACTCGGGAGACCCTTTTTTAGGACAGCTCATGCTTTTAATTGATGTGGTCGTTATGTCCCAACGAGGCTTGAATGGAAAATCGAATGACGAATTGATAATCGATGTTTGAATATGACAAGGATATATTTGGGCACTCAACCTAATAAGCAAATGCACGAAAAGATAGGCAAGGAAAATAAGCTAGAGCATGCATAAAGGCTAGGAATGGTAAAAACACTTAAAACTTTTATACTAAGACACAAATAAGCTCAAATAAGCTTAAGACAAACCAAATAAGCTAGACTAACTCTAAATAAGCAAATTCAGCAAGCAATTAAACTAAGTTAAGCAGGAGAAACTCAGCAGTACTAACAACAGTACTAACAGTATTAACTATCAGTACTAACTTGGAGTTAGTACTGCTGGCTTTGAGTTAGTACTGCTAGCTTTAAAATCCCAAAAGAGAACCAGCAGTACTAACTAGAGTTAGTCCTGCTAGCTTTAACAAAACACAATGAAACAAGAAATAAGCAAATAAGCTAAAACAGATATTTAACTACCCCTAATAAGCACTCAGGTATAAGAATAAGCAACTAGATTAAACTAAAATGGCAAATAAGCTAAAAAGCTACAAACTGATAAACTATTAAAATTGCTTTGAAAAGGCGAATAAGCTTAAATAAGCTCTACTAAAGACAGTAAACGAAAATGGGCTTAATCTACTCTAAAAAGCTAAGGAAATCTTAAATAAGCAGAAATAATTAGCTAATAAGCAATAATGAACCAACAGTACTAACAGTTTTAACTACCAGTACTAACTTGGAGTTAGTACTGCTAGCTTTGTCTGCTTCGATATGTTATACGAGCCCTTTTATTTGTTCCGATGCCCGAGCTATTAACTAGCCATGGAGGTACCATGGCCGCGTCATTATGACACCAATGGCGTGACACTATCTGTGGCGGTGTGATTAGTCCATGAAGTCCCTATTTTTATGTGTGCTCCTTATGTACTTGGCCATATATGATTTGATTTGATTTGTAAGGGGCGTATGGATGTATCCTAGGCTAATATGAGTAGAATTTTGTGATAACCGGTAATATTCCCAGGGCTAAGTATTATAAAATATTATAGTTTTGTATTTTGAAGTCTTTCAATCTTGTTAGTTTTCTTGATGAAAGCTGAAAAGTTGTCTTCTGTTGACTATTTTGGGTAAAAGCGGTTTTGGTTTAACCGGGAGTTTGATGAAGTATTGAGATCACATTTTTTTGTTTTAGAGTGGTTTTGAGATTTTTAGTGCTTTCCGGGAAGTTTTCCCGTGTTTAGCGAAAATCATCACGCAGCGCGTACCGGCACGACAGTTTATTTAAGTGTGGAGATTAATAAAGTTAAGAATGTGTCAATGGGTTTATTTATTTAATAAATTCATAATAATGAAATAACTTTGATTTAAATCGTAAATCGTGAGTGGGAGATTTGAAAGTTATCAGAAAAATGGTGGTTTTCGTGAATTTCGGTAAAAGACTGTAACGGTCGTAAAAAGGTGAAATGTTAGTTGAAAATGAGTTGTCAAGCCATATTTTGTAGTTTGAAGTGTTTTTAAGTGGATGATCAAGGTTCAGTTTAGTTTTGTCAAAAATTCATTATTTTCGGTCCAGAGTCAGCCGATAACGGCTCAAAATGGATTTTTGTAGTAATTTAATGTGATAAGTGTCATGTGAATAACATAGGTTTATGGAAAAATGATTTTAAACGCAATGAAGATGATAACTAAGTTTGGTTGACGTTTTAAATAGATGAATATTGAGTTTTAAGTGATCCCGACACAAAAAG